>JAMBLF010000906.1:0-170251 GCA_030578115.1 Leucoptera coffeella
ACCCACTGATACTGAGTCAAGCCCCAAACATCTGACCGAGTACCGTCGACACCAAAATTTAATAATTAAGCTTATACCTTACACTAGGTACAGAGAACCTTATTCTTTTAACTCTTTGTTTATAGGTGACAGAATGCGAGATCTTCCTGTCCCTGACCATCAAGTTCCTGGATCCTGACAAGCCGGTGTGGCAGAGGGCACTAGCCCTGGAGGTGTTGCATAAAATGACCACGCAACCAAGTGAGTAATGGGTGAAAAGGGGCTGGTTCTATCTATGTTACCAGTACAGTACATATTAAAAGTCAAAATATTTATCTAACACTGGTTAATCTCTTACCAAAAAAGTTACCAAAGTGGTAATATACTAACCTCACAAAATTCCATAAAACTACCATCACAATCCGAAAAGTACCATGAAATATCCTATATCGCCTTAGTTTCCTCCCATTACGTATTTACTTCAATAACATTATTATATGCCAAAAGATAAGCTCCGATAAGATATATACCGGTGAGGGAAAACATCGTGAGGAAACCTGCCTATCCCTCGGAATAGGTAATAGCCAGTGCCTATATACGGCGATACGGTTCACTACCTATCACGTTGGGTGCTGTCTATCTAGTGATACGCGGGCTTCGAATGACCCATACCTAACATGCCTTCGAAATTTCGGACGTGTGCATTCAAGCCTCAGACTACCCCGCCATAATAAAAAAGGGAGTGTGTATACACAAGTCGTGAAGCGTATGTATGTATGTATGTACATTTATCATAACCCCAATAGTACTTCTAAATACCACATATAGTTGTTGCCTACATGAAGAGAAGTAAAGCTGCAACTTGCCATTCAATTTTCGTCCCTATTGCAGAGCTCCTAGAGTCCTTTTGCGTTGCCTACATGACGAGAAGTAAAGCACCTACTTGCCATTCAATTTTCGTCCCTATTGTAGAGCTCCTAGAGTCCTTTTGCGTTGCCTACATGACGAGAAGTAAACCTGCTACTTGCCATTCAATTTTCGTCCTTATTCCAGAGCTCCTAGAGTCCTTTTGCGAGTGCTACGACGTGAGGGCGCACGCTACCAATATCTTTCAAGACATGGTGAACGCGCTCGGGGCGTACGCGCAGAGCTTGCTAGCGACGCCACAGCAGCACCTGCAGGGGCATAATGCCGGTGAGAAAATGGAGGTTTTGTTGAGTGAATGAATGAAATGAATGAATGATGTGAACGAATGGAACGAATGAATGATTGAGGGGTTGTAAGTGATTGGTGAGGAAATGTGGAGGTTGTGTTGAGTGAATGAATGATAGAGTGGTTGTAAGTGATTGAGTGGTTGTTGTCAGTAGTGAGTTTAAGATAGTTTACGGTTGCAAACTGAACGCTAATCGTGAGGTTTGGTTCGAGGTGAAGGCAGTTAGGAACTACGCTCTTCTTTAGTCACCGTCAGTACAGTCACAAATATAAATATACTTAAAGAAATAATAGGCAGGTTTACTTACGATGTGTTACTTTTAACAAAAATAACAGTGCTTTAAATATATTGACTCTACTCGACAACCTATGGATCCAATAATTTTGCTGTATCGATTTTTTGTGGTATTTTGTTTTTTTTTTTAATTCTCATGACTTTGTCGAATTGATCATAATTTGACGAGCAAAGCTGATAAAGGCTTCCTGGACGAACAAAACCGGGTTTTAGTACTCATACCTACCTAATATACACTCGTATAAATTTTCATAAATAAATGTCTGTTTGTTTCGTTATCATAGCAACGCAAACTCTGCCCCAGCAAGCCGGTTTCTACTGGAAGGGCGTTTGGCAACCGCTTTGTGTCACATTCGAGCCTGGTACTTCGAAGTCTGTGTAGTAAGTATATGATTAAGTACTTTTATACCGTTTGGGGTGTATAGAACACATATACATTCTCGTACTATAATCCCTAGCGGGGTTGACAGGACCTTGGAGACTCGATAATATCTCCTAGGTCACTTTTTCGCTTATATTGGTTATAGTTGTTATGTTATATGGCAAATTAGCGACACATTGCTAGCCCATCATCCTGTAGATTCCTTTTAACCTTTGACCCTTAGTCGCCTCCTACGACATGCCGAGAAGAACGGCAGCTAGTTTTCTTTTCTCAGACTAGCACGGGAGAATAAAACCTTAGGATATTAGCCTGTGTGTAAGAGGTATAACAGCAGAGGGAAAAAATAGGGACCCGGTTTTCTTTATAATAAGTATGGAAAAGGGCGTTATGTGTTTGGACGTATATTGTAGCTAATTCCTATAGCAGAATTATCGATTTGGTACATATACATGTATAACACATGTCCTCTAATCACTTTCGGGGTGCAAAGGACTATAGATATTCTATTTAGTTAGCTAACATTTTAATGAGTATTTATATAATTAACATTGTTAAATTTACCTATAACGTTAGACTATGTCGTTAACATGTAAAATTCATGTTACTATAAAATTACTAACTCCACTATTTCAGACGTAAACCCCTGACTACCCCACAAGGGTTCACAATCTTAAACATATTTATATCAATCCTTACAGCCTAGAAATGCTAGACAGGACCGAAGCGCCAACAATTCAAGATGGCTACGGGATTTCGGTAGCCTATGCCTGTCTCACGGATATAGTCCGTTCCATCGCTATTAGTGTGGAAGGGGATGACTATTACAGGTTAGTGAATAGTTAGGTCTATTATATTGTAAGAGGTGGGTAGGATACTGACTTTAGAAAGATGTATGAAAATACATTAACGAAATGCGTCGAATACTACGGTGAGGGAAACATCGTGAGGAAACCTATCTGTATCCGGAACAGGTAATAGTTAGTGCTTGTAAATAGCAACAAGGCTTACACATTTAGTGCTGACTATCTGGTCTATACGTGGGTTCGAGGTGGCTATAGAATAACTACCTTCGCAACTGCGGAGATGGATACCTGAACTTCTGACTACCCCGCAAGGGTTAATGGTCGTGGACGTTTTTGTCTTTGTATAAAGATAGTATCTGTAGTACATGGTTTACCACCTTTCACATTGGATATTGATTGTAATAAGTGCTAATTTGATAGTAGACTCTTAATCTCTGACTACCCTCAAAGGGTTTTACAGTGTCCAATGTATATGAATGTTTATATACATTGGAGGTTAAAATGTAAAAAAATTGTTTTAATTTTTACAATATAAGGTACTGTGTAGCTTTATATTTATCTAATATCATGTAAAAGCAAAGTAAAATTAAGACAAAATACTGTTAATTTAAAAGTTAATTGAGCTTTTGATCTCTGTTTACTCCTATAAATAGAAACATGCGTGATGCATACGTATGTATGTATTTATGTTTGTGATTATTTGTTGTTTCAGGCTTCAAGACCTATACGATCTTAATACAGAAGACGAAAATGATAATAGTCCTGCGAAGAATAATAAAGGTAATGTTTAAATAGCAACACAAATATTTTAGATAGTTAATCTTCTGTGTCAAGTCCACTAACGCTCTTTGCAAAATATCAGTTCATTATACCTTCAGTAACAGTGTGAAGTTGTTCATGGAATAGCAAAAGTAACCAATTTCGATTTCAAGGCGTAATTTGACACTTTTTCTGCCAGGTATAGTGAAAATAGACATTTTTGATAATCCACTACTAACTTCACACTATTACTAAAGAGATATTGAACTACGATTGTGCTAAACCGTATTAGTAGACTTGAGTTTGGAGATCAGGAGTAATGGGGTAAAATAATCTCTGGGTGACTTGTATATTTATGTGTAATCCTGATATTAACTATGAATTTCGTTTCACAGAAATCACAATTAAAAACAATGGCCATACAGAGGCGTTTGATGACGGGGCCACGAAAGCTGTTAAATTACAGGTAAGATACATACATACATGTTGTATCTATTGTACTGTAATCACTTATGCGGTAGATAGAGTATGAGTGACCACTTTCAAATTCGATTCGGTCGAGTCAGTTGAGTGGCTCATACCTAACATGCCTTGGACATTTTGGAAATGGAAACTCAAACCGTTGTCTACCCCGCCACGATAAAAAGGGGAGTGTGTTTACTCAAGTCGTGATGCGTATGTTATCCTAGTCAATCCGCTTATACATAGAAACTATTGACTATAAAGAGGGATAGGCAGGATTCCTCACGATATTTTTCTTGTGTGTATTTAATAGAACATATACATATATTAAGGTCACATATTCACACATTGACATACATCCACACGTACTCCAGTTTTTGTACCTCTTTTGGGGTAGATACAACCTTTGATACATAACATAAACTTAATTTCTTCTAGCGTTATTATCAGGCTTAATTAATAATTTAAAATGGAAAATAATTCAATCAAAATACTGAAATGTACATTAAAATAAAGCTAAACACACAGCAAAGGTTAGGTTTGGGTTGGGACTGTATTATTTTGGTGTACTATTCCGTATTTTAGGAGTGCATTTTTGTATTATCTGATGTTCCTTTAAACACTATCCATTTAAAATTAAGTGAAAGGATTGATACAATGTCAATAAAGCGAAATTGGTTTGCCACTCGTAAAAATGATGGTCTGACCTCTAACTACACTGTGTAGGTAGACGACCGTTATGTATTTATATACGTTATGTTATGACCCTTCTCCTTATACCCATAATTCCTTCTCAACATACTAATAATCATTGTAACTATAGTATATTCACATTAAGAAAATAGTGACGTCATCATGACTCCACGATTTGACCAATGAGACGTGACAACGGTTGTCCGCCATTGGTCGAAGAGACTTGTTTTCTCATTATCTCACGTCTTATTGGTCAGTTTACTTTTGTATATCATGACGTCACTATTTACTTAACTCGAATGGACTATGTAGTTATAGTCCATTCGAGTTAAGTAAATAGTGACGTCATGATCTTCAGAAGTAAACTGACCAATAAGACGTCTTTTACTAACCCCTAAACTCTGTCGGTTCCAGTTGATAAAGTCGTCGTGGTGCGGCCTGGTGTGGGGCCTCTCGGTGCTGGCCGAGGCGAGTGTGGGCGAGCTGGAGACGGTTCTAAAGGCGCTGCATACCCTTGCCAGGGTTAGTGGGAAGGTGAGGAGATTGATCTAGTTTATGAAATTATTTTAATAATAATAATATTTGGACATTATTACACCAATTGAACTAGCCCCTTGGTGAGCACATTTAAGACTTGTGTTAAGGGTTCTAGTCAACGTATATTTAGAAATACATACATATTATACATAGATAAATACATATATAGCATATATAATCAACGGTCAGACTGGAAAGCAGAAGAAAAGCGTAGTAGTTCTTAACTGTGCCTCCACCGGGAATCGAACCCGGGACCTCACGATTAGCGTTCAGGCGTCTAACCGATCGCGCCACGGAGGTCGCCAAATTATTACTACATTTCACTATATGAATTAAAATTTAAAGAAAATTAATATAATAACAAATGGTAACAAATGTACACACACACCTATACCTCGTAGCTCAGGTAGTGCAAGGCGATCTTATTTATAATCTTATTTATAAGGGCAATGACAATCTTCTTATATATATACGTTTATGATCTATTTTATAAGGGTTTTATATATATGAATAGAATAGAATAGAAAAAAAAATTACAAAAACAGCACAGGTACAAAAACATTTACATTTATTACGATTTATAAGATACTGCACTGTCACTGTGAAATGACAATATTGAAACTCGTGAAAATTGCCTTAAATAGTGTATTTTTATAAGGAACATCTGGAATATGACTTATAAGAGTATTCAAAGAACATATAACAGTTGAAAATATATGTGTTTTATGGTTTCTTAAAAGCGGCTGTCAAATATTTGATAAATGGGAAAGTTTTTCATAATTTTTCCTCACACCGTAGATTACGTGTTTTACACCAATTGATCTAGCCCCTTGATAAGTTCAATTCAGACTTGTGTTAAGGGTACTAGCTAATATATATATACGAAATATTATACCTATTATACATAGATAAATACATATATAGTATGTGTGAAAAGTAGAAGAAAAGTGTAGTTCATAACTGTGTCTCCATCGAGAATCGGACCGGGTCTTCATGTGTTCAGGTGGTTAACCAATCGTGCCACGGAGGTCGTCAAATTATAGAATACATCTGTTTGTAACCACTAAAATATACTATGTAAAAATAAATGTACTATGTAAAAGCGGCTGTAGCCCAGTAGGTAAAACCTCGGACTTCTTATGAGAAATGTCCTAGGTTCGAATCCCGACTCTGCCATGTACCAATGAATGAAATTTAAATATGTGTTTTTCATTTACGTACATAATTTACAGTCGCTAACGGTGTGGGAAAACATCGTGAGGAAACCTGCCTATCCCTCAGGATAGGTAATAGTCAGTGCCTATATACGGCGATACGGTTCACTACCTATCACGTTGGGTGCTGTCTATCTAGTGATACGCGGGCGTCGAATGACCCATACCTAACATGCCTTCGAAATTTCGGAGATGGGAATTGAAGTCTCTGACTACCCCGCCATAATAAAAAAGGGAGTGTGTATACACAAGTCGTGAAGCGTATGTATGTATGTTATGTATGTAACCACTAAAAACTTCTCTTTTTCAACACCAGATGTCAGTAGAGCAAGCTAGGGACGCAGCCATAGCGGCGGTGTGTCGCTGCGCCCTTCCCGCGTCTTGTTCGGCGCCCGTCCTCGCCGCCTGTCCCTGGCGATCTCCGCAGACGGCCTCTGTCCACGACCATCGGCAACAGGTCGTGTGGGTAGGCACCCCGCTGCCCAGTGCCCATCAGAATCATGGTATGAAGATAAGAATAATATTTGGACATTATTACACCAATTGAACCTATACAATAATTAATATGCAAAAGGTCAGATATTACTATCAGATATTAGTTACTATGGATACCTCGAACCAACGTGTTGACCAGATAGTTAGTACTTCATGTAATAATACTATTTGGACATTATTACACCAATTGAACTAACCCCTTGGTAAGTACATTTAAGACTTGTGTTAAGGGTACTAGTCAACGTATGTTTAAGAAATGTATACATTTTATACATAGATAAATACGTATATAGCATATATAATCAACGACCAGATTGGAAAGCAGTAGAAAAGCGTAGTTCTTAACTGCCTCCACCGGGAATCGAACCCGGGACCTCACGAATTATTGTTAAAATGTCTAACCGATAGCGCCATGGAGGTCGTCAAAATGGTATGAAGATAAGAATATAAATACACATGTATTCACGCCTCTACGTCCCCTAAAAAATAGTTAGAGACTATCGATCGCCACCTGTAACGGGTGACGATTCTCTCTTGCCTTACTCACGCCTATTAACCTTCTCATACATGATTTTCTGTTCTTTACACTATATTTTAATAACAATTATTTGGGACATTACCGATTGAAATAGCCTCTTTTAAAAAAATCAAAAGTCTCTTGTTACACTGGAACGTAAAAAATACTAACTAGTTGCTGTGTTGAATAGCATGTCGTAAGAGGCGACTAAGGAACTAGGGCCCAATAGAATCTATTGGGCTATGGGACCTGACACCAATATTTCAATATGACAACGAAACCCCAATATTCATGCTAAAAAGTGACCTAGGAGATGTAATATCTCCGAGGTTCTGTTCACTCCGAAAGGTATTAAAAGAAAGAAAGAAAAACATTTATTCACTGCTTATATAGATTTTGACATAACACTATTTATACACACTTTGACACACAACATATAAGGAGTAGGCACTTGATGCAGTTATAAAAGAGGTGAATGTATGTGTGTAAAAACACTCATTTAAGCAAATAGAGGTAGTAAACTGTATACTTATTACGTAATATTATATGATTAAACCACCACAACATGTTTATGTATATTTTTATTATTTATAATTTACTAGTGACCCGCTCCGGCTTCGCACGGGTATGAAATATAGCCTACTCCACTATTTAATGGATGTTATTATATATATATATATAAAGCTTCCTCTTGAATCACGCTATCTAGTAAAAAAATCCGCATCAAAATCCGTTTTGTAGTTTCAAAGAGGTAAGTATACAAAGGGACTTAGGGACAAAGAAAGCGACTTTGTTTTATACTATGTAGTGATGATTATAAGTCGACTCTTTATCTGTGTTGCCAGGCCAACAGCAGTCCTTCGTAATGGTGACGTCACGGCATATAGTTGCGATGCGCGCGTTGCTCCTAGCCGCCCAACGGGACGGGCATACCATGCAGCAGGCGTGGTTGCCAGTCCTTACCACTTTGCAACACTTGGTAAGGTCACGACCATTAACCCTTGCGGGGTAGTCAGGGGTATGTGCATCTATCTCTGTAATTGCGGTGGTGGGTGGTAGTATTCTGTAGCCATCTCGAACCTTCGTGTTGGTTAAGTTAGTGCTTAATGTGAAAGGTGATAAAACACTGACTATTACTTGTTCGGGGAACAAGTAGGTTTCCTGACGATTTTTTCCTTTATCATAACCGCAGTTCAGGTCTCATTGTAATTAATGATTTTTATTGTGGACATGTTTTATCGGCGGCTTAAAGCGGCTGTAGCCCAGTGGGTAAGAACTCGGACTTTTTATGAGAAAGGTCCTATGTTCGAATCCCGACTCTGGCATGTACCGATGAATGAAATTAAAATTGTGTTTTTCATTTACGTACATAATTTACAGTCGCTAACGGTGAGGGAAAACATCGTGAGGAAACCTGCTTATCCCTCAAGATAAGTAATAGTCAGTGCCTATATACGGCGATACGGTTCACTACCTATCACGTTGGGTGTTGTATATCTAGTGATACGCGGGCTTCGAATGACCCGTACCTAACATGCCTTCGAAATTTCGGAGATGGGCATTGAAGCCTCTGACTACCCCGCCATAATAAAAAAGGGAGTGTGTATGCACAAGTCGTGAAGCGTATGTATGTATGTATGTTTTATCGCTGTAAATAAACTTATATTATTTCATACAATTTATGCAACACTTTCTCTTTCACTTTCTCATATATACTCGGTGAAAAAAAAACTATTTTTATGGCCTTTTTGTTAATTTTATTTTTTTAGACTTTTTGATCATTTTAATATTTCTTAACTTAATAATAAAGTTTTCTTTCTTTTTAAAACAATATGATTTCATTCTAGGTCTGGATATTAGGTTTGAAGCCGTCGACGGGCGGAAGTATGAAAGCCAGCCGCTCGAGTGCGGACGCCAACGCTGTCATGAGCACTTCCGCTGTCATGGCGGACCTACCAGGTATTTAAAACAAATGTTTACTTATAGTCCCTTGATAGTGTGGCTAAATAATAGACTAGACCAACTAAAACTAAATGTAAATTTATGTGTTGTGTATTGTGTGATTCAATTATTGTCTATGAATTCTATTGTATGTTGAGAATTGTATGTAATTGATGTGGATGTCTCAATAAAGATATTATTATTATTATTACACTAATTAGTACATACTTGCTAGTTGCAGTTTGAAAGAAGATGTAGTGACTAAGATTAAAAGAGAATGCTTCGATGGTTTGAACATGTTATGCGGATGAATGATAGTTGATTGACACAAGGAATATGTGGGAATGAAGTGGAAGGGCGGTTACGTAGGGGCCGGCCTATTAAGACATTGACAGTCTGATAAACTACATATTAAAGACCTATAACCGCTGAGTGTGTACGAAGAGAGAGACTGTCACTGAAACGACAGAGGTATAACTTGTCAGGATCGGAACTGATGGGGATCCATGATCTCTGCCTACCCCTGTACAGGAAGACGTTAGGCATGATGAATAAGTATGTATATACTAACTGTCGATCTTTTCGACATATTTATATTAAATATAAATAAATAAAATGATTTTTTCGAGATTACGTCCTTAACAAAGGAAATAAAAATATTCATGCTAAAAAGTGACCTAGGAGATACATATTTCCAAGATTCTGCCCACCTCGAAAGTGATTAAATGAAATGAATGTTTATATATGCATAATTATAGTACTCTTTTGATTAAATTAATGAATCTATACTAATATTATAAAGCTGAAGAGTTTGTTTGTTTGAACGCGCTAATCTCAGGAACTACTGGTTGAATTCAAAAATTCTTTTTGTGTTAGATAAACCATTTATTGAGAAAGGCTTTAGGCTATATAACATCACCCTGCTACTAATAGGAGCGAACAATATAATATAAAAATCAAATTATAATTACAGTGCCATCTATGTTTCATGTAATGAAAACTTCTGAAAAAATAGAATTGTGGCTAATTATTTGATATTGCTTGTAAAACAAAAAAAACAAACGCATTCACGACCATTAACCCTTGCGGGGTAGTCAGAGGTTCAGGTTTCCATCTCCGCAATTGCGAAGGTAGTAATTCTATGGACACCTCGAACCCACGTGTTAACCAGATAGTCAGTACTCAATGTTGTTGTTTGACCACCTGTATTTTTAAACACTCGCGATTTATACTCATTTCATTTACTATGAGAGACCAGGTCATATCACGATAAATTAATAAAGATATTTGATTACCTAAAATCAGTCGGGCAAAATAAAGGTAATCAGATATCTTTATTAATTTATCGTGATATGACCCGGTCTCTCATAGTAAGTAAAATATGTGCATACGTTCGTCATTATGGCGGAAAGAAGAAAATATGAATTCTCAAATGAGACAAAAACACACGTCTGCGAGACTAGCCTATTATTATTATACTTTTATCAATAACAAACAGACATAAAGCCCCCCTGTTCTTACAAGGATAAATAGACATTTGGAAATACACTATAACATAGACAAATTTTAACAGTATAAAAAATGAGAATAATAATAATAACATTTGGACATTATTACACCAATTGAACTAGCCCCTTGGTACGTACATTTAAGACTTGTGTTAAGGGTACTAGTCAACGTATATCTAAGAAATGTATACATACTCTATATAGATAAATACATATATAGCATATATTATCAACGACCAGACTGGAAAGCAGTAGAAAAGCGTAGTTCTTAACTCTGCCTCCACCGGGAATCGAACCCGGGACCCCACGATTAGCGTTCAGGTGACTAGCAGATCGCGCCACGGAGGTCGTCAAATGAATGAAGGAACAAAAAAAAATGTCGTGATTTTATTTTTGCTAAAAGTGTCAACAGCGTTATTGTATCTCCGACTTTCTGTTATGTATTGATGACTAGCTTTCTAGCCTAATTCAAAATATTCAAGCTTAGCACCTTAGTCACCTCCTACAACATATAAAAAATAATTATAACAATTTGTCTTCAAATCTGTGTGATATATATGTTGTATTATGTCTTCGTGTGTGTTTGTAGTTGTAAAATAAACGTTATTATTATTATTATTCTATGACATTACACCAATTGAACTAGCCCCTTGCTAAGTAAGAACGGCAGCTAGTTAACGATTGCTTAATTTCAGGAGCCGTCCTTGTTCGCGGTGGCGAAGCTTCTAGAGACAGGTCTGGCGAATCTTCACAGAGTCGAAGTGATGTGGAGGCCTATTACTAATCATTTGCTAGAGGTTTGTATCTTAAGTTAAAGGGTCTAAGGGACTATGTTTAAATAGAATCTATTGGACGATGGGCTAGCAACTTGTCACCAAAGTTCCAGTATGACATCGCAACCCCAATATTTTTTACGCTAAAAAGTGACCTAGGAATCTCGTGGTTGTAGTTCTGTCCACCCCAAAAGGGACTAAAGTACGTTAATGTATATATTTGTATGTAAGTTTTATTCTTATGATGGTGACTAGCTTTCTGATGTACTATCAATCGCCACCGGGAACGATCCTGACAAATATCTCTCGCGTCACTCACACGCATTAACATACATACATACATACGCTTCACGACTTGTGTATACACACTCCCTTTTTTATTATGGCGGGGTAGTCAGAGGCTTGAATGCATGTTAGGTATGGGTCATTCGAAGCCCGCGTATCACTAGATAGACAGCACCCAACGTGATAGGTAGTGAACCGTATCGCCGTATATAGGTACTGACTATTATCTATCCTGAGGGATAGGCAGGTTTCCTCACGATGTTTTCCCTCACCGTTAGCGACTGTAAATTATGTACGTAAATGAAAAACACTTATTTAAATTTCATTCATTGGTACATGCCAGAGTCGGGATTCGGATAGGACCTTTCTCATACGAAGTCCGAGGTCTTACCCACTGGGCTACAGCCGGTTTTTTACACCCATTAACTGTTTCATACATGCTGTGTTTCCAGGTTTGTCAGCACCCACACATACGAATGCGCGAGTGGGGAGTTGAAGCCATCACGTATTTGGTGCAGACAGCCTTCCAGTACCATCACGACCATCCCGAACACGCTGCAGAGGTAAGTAGAGGTTAAAAGCCATGCCTTAACCTAAACAATCACAAACCATTACTAACCTAGGGATAGTAATGGTTTGTGACTGTTCAAATAGATTTTTCATTTGTTTTAATAGATTTTTTTTTCTTTAATTATTTTTTTTAATTGTATAATAAAGAATTTAGTTATATATATCGAATGAGAATTGTTTTCCTTTAATTCAAATGTTGTTTATATATCTATTTTAATTGATTGAATATCTTTATTATTTATAAGATTAGGCTGAAATTTGGTTATATGTGACCTACTCAAAATAATCGGAGATCTATACATGAATTCAATAGAAAGGAAATCAGGCCTGTTTTTGGAAACGGTTATAGTATAGTTGTAAACTTTGAGGTAAGGGAAGACATAATGAAATACCTACTTATTTACGGCAATACGGTTAACCATTTGTTGTATAAGATGTTGACTATCTGATAAACATGTGGGTTCAAAGTGACGACAGTCCTTAACCTAGTTAAACACGTGAACCTCTGAATACCCCACAAGGAAAATCGGTCATGAAATGATTTCATCATCAGCCTGTAGTAATGCACTGTGAAATTATTTGTTTCTTTGTTAATAATATAAATAATTGTGACGGCGTTTGACGAGGCCTACGTCCATCAGTAGACAGCTGCAAGCTGATTTAATACTACGTACGCGTTCAGGACCCTTAACCCTTACGGGGTAGTCAGAGGTTCAGGTGTCCATCTCCGTAATTGCGAAGGTAGTAATTATATGGCCACCTCGAACCCACGATTAATACTAATCCAAATTTATCTTCTTTTTCAGGGAGTAGAAGTTTTGGTAGTGCAACCATTGGCAGAATTGAGTGCGGTGAGACACGGCGATGTCAGAGCGAGACAACTAGAGTGTACGGCTAGATTACTACATTCACAGGTAAGGAAACATATTTATATATACTAGCGACCCGCTCCGGCTTCGCACGGGTAGAAAATATATAGCCTACTCCACTATTTAATGGATGTTATTATACATATAAACCTTCCTCTTGAATCACTCTATCTATTAAAAAAACCGCATCAAAATCCGTTGCGTAGTTTCAAAGATTTAAGCAAGCAAAGGGACAGAGAAAGAGACTTTGTTTTATACTATGTAGTGATACGAGTAAGTATGAATATATAAACTTACTTAGAACCAAAGTGGACGGTAGAGTTGGACGGGTAGGTCGCGTAGAACAGATCAAATTGGGATCATTTTTCTCATGGCGTAGGCTGCGTAAAGAATAGAAGAGCATGTATGAGAGGGTTAGTGGTGGTTGTGACGTGTTTTTGTGTTAGGAATAGTCATATAGTACGTAATACGTTAGATCCCTAATATTCGGATAGTTTGTTAAATTGGATTCGTCATCAATTCCTACCTGTTAGTGTAAGCTGTGACAATAAGTGATTTTATAATCCTCATATTGAATAAAAAGCATTTCATTTCATTTCACTATTTAAAAAACATAAAGGCGTAATTTTTTGTGTGTTTTGAAAAAATTATTTATTTTGTTTTCAGGGAGAGAAATTAGGACCTGCCTGGCCACTTCTCATGGACATAATTAGTGCAATCAACATACATCACAGGTTAGTTTTGAATGTACGAGTATATAACAGGTATAAAATAAAACGGACATACTCTTTCATGGCTATTTAAGCGTAGCCGTAGTAGGTATTCATATGTCCATCTCCGCACTTGCGAAGGTAGTAATTCTATGGCCACCTCTAACCCACGTGTTAACTGGAAAGTCAGTCCTAAATATGCTAATGGTGACATGGCTTCTAACACCTGTTAGAGGAATAGGAAAGTTTCTGTACGATGATTTCACTCACGGTAGTATTTGGTGCATTTCGCAAATGTATTTTTATTGCGAAAATGTACATAGAAAATCAGATAACTTAAGTTACAATGATACATGCTCTGTGGTTTGAGCACTGTACCAACTGATACATAGTCAAGCCCCAAACAACTGAGCTACGTCGAATTTCAACTAAGCTACGTCGAATTTCAACTCAGCTACGTCGAATTTCAACGGAGCTACGTCGAATTTCAACTGAGCTACGTCGAATTTCAACTGAGCTACGTCGAATTTCAACTGAGCTACGTTGAATTTCAACTGACCTACGTCGAATTACAACTGAGAAAAGTCGAATTTCAACTAAGCTACGTCGACTTTCAACTGAGCTACGTCGAATTACAACTGAGCTTTTGTATGTACTATAATCCACCTATATGTCCTCTTCCAGTGAACAGCTAATAAGAGCAGCCTTCCAATGTGCCCAGACTGCCTGTGGCGAGCTACTAGGCTCGGCTGGCGTGAGATGTCTCAATCGGGTGCTGGTTACCGCGGCGGCGTTTGCGGCCCAGACGCATGATTTGAATATATCCCTCACTGCTGTTGGCTTGATGGTGAGTACTGAGGCTTGATAAGCGTTGATTGTTGCATTGGTATTACTTACGAAATTCCATATTGTGTTTAACTTGTGTTTGACGGACTTATTCATTTACAACAGCAATGTAGGGTTTTAACCAATAGAAAATATCGACCTAGATGATACCTTAATGTTTATGGCACTGATGGAGGTAGCAATTCAATGGCCATGACAATGCATAGTAGCGCCAGTTTTAACCATATAAAAAGTTACTAGGACTGCACTATTAGCGCTTACGTACATACTATATACGTATCGCAACATAACTTTTTTTTAAGATAAGTAAATTTCTAAACTTACTAGCATTTACGTACCTCTTGTATATTGTAAATAAGATAAATAAAATACATACGTATAGATACATTCACGTTTTTAAATCCCTTTGGGGTGGACCGAAACTTGGATATATAATGTCTCCTAAGTCAATTTTTAACATAAATATGGCATATTATATAAATGTAATATAACCTTTATTACCTGTGATTAATAACTAACAGGACTTATCGCGTATGTTTTTATATAATAAAGTTACCTTTATTAACCCGATGTTTCGGCTACGTTGCAGCAGCCATGGTCACGGGCAGACAATTGAGTCTGACTCACTTTATTATATAAAAACTTACGCGATAAGTCCCGTTAGTTATTAATCATGAGTATAAATCGTGAATCTCTTAAAACTATATTACCTGCCTTTCAGTGGAATATATCAGACTACCTATACCATAATAGGAGTAGACTAGGAAACGCTCTGAACAGTGAGGGACCGCTGCCAGAATTGCCCCACGTCGCTGACCTACCCCGCCTGGATAAACTGTACATGTGCCTGTATATACGACTTAGTAAGTATACATACACTTTACGAGCATCAGATACTATTTGCCATAGCAGGTAGACAATGTGACATACGTTGAATTAATTGATAATATGTAGAACACTATTACACCAATTGAACTAGCCCCTTGCTAAGTACATTTAAGATCTTGTGTTAAGGGTACTAGTCAACGTATATTTAAGAAATATATACATATTATATATAGATAAATACAATATATAATGTAAAACCAGACTGGAAATCAAAAGAAAAGCGGAGTTCTTAACTCTGCCTCTACTAGGAATCGACGGGTCCTAAAGTTTAGGTTCACCGTTCGTACCAGGGAGGTCGTCGATTTGTGTGTGTGAATATACATACATACAAAACATGCGCTTCTCGGAATCTGTACACTCCCTTTTTATTGTGGCTGGGGATAGTCAAAAGGCCTCACGATAGTTTCCCTCACCGTTAGCGCACTGTAAATTACGCGTGTAATTGTCAAACACGATTATTAAACTCATTCATTGGTACACCTGAGCCGAGATTCGAACTTAGGACCTCTAATAAGAAGTCAGAGGTCTTGCCCAATAGGCTCCACCCGCTTCTTTTCTTTGTATGTATATATTATACGTATATAAGGTCGTGAATATATATGTTCTATTTTTCCAGGTGACCTATGCACGGAGCCTCGCGCGCCGGTCCGAAGGGCAGCCAGTCAGACTCTATTCAGTTGCATAGGGGCCCACGGGTCGCTTCTTACGCCGCCTGCCTGGAAATCGCTTCTGTCTGTGCTGTTTCCTATGTTGCAAAAGGTAAGGGAAAAAGAATTATACGAATATTGAAGATCATTAACCCATGTGGTGAGAAGTTGAAATGTCCAATTCCGTAATTGTATGGCCACCTCGTACGTACGTGTTGATTGTCAGTACTCAATGTGACATGTGTTTAGTCGTGTCGCCATTTACTAGCACCTTTACCTGTTAGGGGAACAAATAGGTTTCCTAACTTTGTTTTTCATCAACATAGTTGGATTTGGCAAATTTATTTTTTATTGTTATAATGAACTTAGATCATTAGAAAACTTTGTTTCTATTAGGTCAGTTTTAAAAGACTATCCAGTGAAACGTGGGTCAGTAGTTATTGTTAAACACTCGCGATTTATACTTATTTTATTAATTATGTGAGACCGGGTCAAATCAAAAATAAAGATAATATACATATCTTTATAAATTTATCGTGATTGGACCCGGTCTCACATAATTAATAAAACGTGGGTCAGTTTTAAAAGTCTCAAACTACTCTGGATTTGAGATCATAATGCGAATGTTTATTTATGCCAACGCATGTATTGTCTATGGATGTTCATAGCTGAAGAACAGAAGGGCATGTATGAGAAGGTCAATGTGTGAGTGAAGCAAGAGAAATTTTTCACCCATCTAACGTGACAATCGATAGTTTCTGCCTTTCACGTTAGATCAATAAGCGTGAATATATTGTCTAATGTATTAATTAATTATGTAAATAAATAAACATAGTATAAACGCCGTAGCATAAGTGTTTGTACTTCAGCCGACATAACCTTAGTGGCGAATGGCCTAATAAAGAATGAAAAAAACTTACAATAAAAACTTACAATGTATTCTTGTCAATTTCCAGGTGCAAAACTTGTCCAAGGAAGCCAGTGATGAGAAGGTGGACACGGGAGACCACATCCTCATCCATCACACGAGGAACACCGCGCAGAAGCAGTGGGCCGAGACACAGGTTCGATTCCCGGTTTTATTACTTAAGCGTTCAATGCGCTACCAACTTATATTGGCTCCAAAGTGGCTTAGAAATTATACGGGATTGAAGGTCATTTTGGTTTGGTTTTAATGATTAATTTAACAAGAATAAGATGAGCTATAGTTTCGTAGTCAGTAAGCATAGCGATATAGTTTATTTGTTATACTGAAATAAACTTATACTACCGAACTTCTAGAAAGGTTTGAAAGAAGATGTAGTGACTAAGATTGAAAAGGGCTTCGATGGTTTGGACATGTTATGCGGAAGAATGATAGTAAATTATGTGGGTGAAGTGGAAGGGCGGTTATATACGACATTTGGTAATTAGGTAGACGCCACATTGAAAAAGGGTGACGTTAGAAGTACTTATAACCGCCGAGTGTGTATGATTGTCAATGAAGCGAAAGTGTTTTATCAGGATCGGAACTGATGGGGATCCGCAATCTCTGCCTATCCCTCTACAGGGAATCACCGTGATTTTTATGTATTTATGTAACTAGGTTTATAGAATTCATGTCGTGAACATGTATGTAAACGTTTTACTGTTAAAATTACCTCATAACCCTCATTCCCCTTTAAGTTCATACGAATATATTATGATTCGTTCCAGGTTCTAACCCTGTCTGGTGTAGCAAGGGTATTCCATTCTAGATTCCAGTTTTTAACAACAATCGGTGACTTCCACGGTTACTGGAACACCCTTTTGGAGTTTATTACGGAGTTTGCACTGCGTAGGAGTCATGAGGTAAATATTATTCATATATATCACGTCCGTATCCCTTCAAAGGGTAGATAGTTACACTACCCCATTTTTATAGATATTGTGAAATTGCTTTCGCATCATTGACTACACTTTTGTACCCATACTCTAAGGTTATGTATATATATATTTCTAGGGTCGATACCCAATGTATAGTACCCAATACTATATTGTCCCTTACATTAACATACTCAAGCGTACTCATAATAAAAGTCTATTGAGACTCTACATTATAAATTTTTGCATTATAATAAACTAGCGACCCGCTCCGGCTTCGCACGGGTATAAAATATATAGCCTTCTCCACTATTTAATGGATGTTATTATACATATAAACCTTCCTCTTGAATTACCCTATCTATTAAAAAACCCTCACCAAAATCCGTTACGTAGTTTCAAAGATTTAAGCATATAAAGGGATATAGGGACAGAGAAAGCGACTTTGTTTTATACTTTGTAGTGATGAATCAAATTCTATAACATTGAAATAATGCTTATAGAAAAAAATTCATAAAATAAACGCAATAAGTCCAGTTTTCTCCTAACATTATTAATTCATTCCAATCACAAATCTTAAATCCTACCATTTGTGTGCATATAGCTTCCTTTGTCTTTCGCCAGGTGTCGCTAGCAGCGCTCAAGTCTTTTCAAGAGGTGGTGTCAGCGGCTGGTCGTGGCTTGGACAGTGCCACCAGCAGCCTTCACCACGAGGTGTGGCAGGCGGCGTGGGGCGCCTGGACTAAGATAGCTGAGCCTATAGGACGGTTGTATGGTAAGCATGCAGCAATTACTAAGAGGAGTGGGCCTTACGCAATATTTGTATGGAAACTAGCGGGGCATTACGCGGGGTGAAACGAGGTACGCGGGTTGGAGGGGATATTACAACCAATTAAAACACGACATTTTGTGAGACAAAACATAGGTATCTTCTTTCTACTACACATTTTTAGACTCCGCACTAATTAAAACATGCCATTTTAGATTCGCACCGCGTAACGGGGACATCGCCTTTCGCCGGGTACTCTTTATATATGGTTCGTGATGGTAAGGGATATGGAAAATATCATACAAAAAAGAAAAAAGAATAATGATGAACATGTTATCTATAAACATAGATTCCTGAACAGACATTGCTTCTAAAAGGGAGGAAATTTATTTATAAAAGTTTACTTTTGTTTTACCATACGCCTTTCATACATACACACACTTCAGTCCCGTTTCCCTGTAAAAGGGTAGGTCACGGATCCCCATCTATCCCGCCCTGTCTCACACCCTTTCGGATACTGAACCAGTCTGAGTAGGTTCCATTAACTCTAACACAGGCTCTAAAGTCCACATATAAAGACTTTAGAGCCCGTATCAAGACGCTACCCAAACTGAACTCAGACTATGGTTTATTATGATGAAAGTTTTAAAACATTTTAACGTTTTTAATAAGCATTTAAATACTGAAGACAACTTTATACATACGTATACATCACGCCCGAATCCCTGTAGAGGGGTAGGTAAAGATCACGGATCACCATCTGTCTCGATCTTAACAAACCACTTGCGCTTTATTAACACTCATACTCCTCATACACATTTGGCAGTTATGGGTACTCTTAACGTCATCCTTTTTCGATATAGCGTCTATCTGACTGTTATATGTCTTATTAGGCCGGCCCCTACGTAACCCCCCTTCCACTTCACTCACATATATTACTTTTGTCGATCTACTATCATTGAAATGTGACTCATATTAATATTAATATCATATTAATATGGTATTTTTAGGCGCTTCTAACATTTTAACCAGAACTATACCAAACTAAACGAATACGTCTTTTTTATGTGGTAATTTATTAAAACATTTTATAGACATGCACAAAGCATTTTTTGAGTATTACGTTAGTCTTTGAGGTTGCAATTTTACGTTGTGACCTTTTTATAAGGTATTAGATTGCATTGTAAGCTTTGAATAGTAGCATTAATCTATTACTAAACACCAATATAATGTAGATACTCATTTTATTTCTTATAAGCACCGATTATATGTTTATCCCCGTTCATGTACTCATGTATTTTTTTTTTTACAGTAGATTCAAATGAAGACCAGGATAACAAGCTAGATGGATACGCTCCAACGACAAGTTTCCTTACCACCTTGGTGCAAATATTCCCTCTCATTTTCCAACATATACGGACGAGGTACGTAAACATATTTAGTAAAAATACTCTAGTGCTAAATACACATAGAGTATATTTAATGTTCAAAGTTTTGTCCACCTCGAATGGGTTCAAAAGACTTGGATGTTTATGTATGTAATATACTGCGGCAGCACCTTTTTGTTGCATCAGTTTTTCGTTGTTTCGTTCTCATGAAACTAAATCCGATTACTTGCAATATATATTGATATTTTTCCAAGACTATAATATATGTATAATGTTATGGTATCTCATTCCCACATCCCGTGCTAGCTAGGACGCAAAACAAGCTAACTAGCTGCCGTTCTTTTCGGCATGTTGTAGGAGGCGAATAAGGGACTAGGGTTAATTAGAATCTATTAGGCGATGGGCTAGCAACCTGTTATAAATGTTCCATTGTGAGATCGCAACCCCAATATTCATGCTAAATTGTGACCTAAGAGTTATTATATCGCTGGGGTTCTGTCCACACCGACAGGGATTAAAGGATGTGAATGTATATGTAACATGTTATGTTATGTTACTTACTATAACGACCTCAATCCAAACAATTATAGCCAGACTGACGACATTATTCATTCCAGTTTTACACCATCTGACGTGGAGCGGCTGGGCGCCTGTTTGTCGGGCGTGTGCAATGCGCGTGTGTCGTCCACGCTTGACACGATATCCAACGGCACGCCCCTCGCGGCACACGCTCTGCACTGTTTGGAAATCGTGCAAAAGGTGGGTGGTTCAGTGCTGTCTTTAGCATACGTACTCGTAGATGTGCCGTGTTAGCTGAAACGTAAAAAGAATGCTAACTAGCTGCCGTTCTTCCCTGCATGTCGTAGGAGGCGACTAAGTGACTTAGGTATATGGAATCTATTAAAATGATAGGTTAGCAACCTGTCGCTAATATTCTATATGACATCCATATACATGCTAGGTGATCATGAAGATGTTTTCATGTCTTCAAGGTTCTGTCCACCCCGACATGGATTAAAGGATGTGTTTGTACTCGTACAAGTTGATCGCGTGTACATACAACATACGTACACTGTTGATGTAAACCGGCTTCATGATTTTGGCACAATTGTCGCTACCCAAGCCGCTGACACTGTATGTATGTAAAAACAAAAGGCCATTTCAAAGAAATAGAAATGCCATTGGGAATTTGACGAATTGTTGCATAAAATTGATGTTGGGTTTGCGACTGTATTATTTTGGTGTGCAATTCAGAATATTATACTTAGATTAAAATATGTCCCGTTTTATGACCTCTGCAATTTGAAACGTTAATAGAATGATAACTAGCTGCCGTTCATTCCGACATGTCCCAAAAGTCTTATTAAGCTATTAACTAGCAACCTGTCACCAATGTTCCATATGACATCACAACCAATATTTAAGCTAAAAGTGACCCCTAAATGATGATTATGATGACCCCTAAAGAGATTAAAGGACGTCAATGTATACATTTTAAATTGACTACATACATACACATCACGCCTGATTCCCTGTAGAGGGGTAGGCAGAGATCACGGATCCCCCTTTGTCCCGATCCTGACAGACCACTTTCGCTTCATTGACATTCATACATCTTCTCATACACTCTCGGCGGTTATAGGTACACCTAACGTCACCTTTTTTCAATATAGCGTATATCTAACTGTTATATGTCTTATTAGTCCGGCCCCTACGTAACCGCCTTTCCACTTCACTCATATATATTCCTTTTGTCAATCTGCTATCATTCATCCGCATAACATGCCCAAACCATCGAAGCATGCTCTTTTCAATCTTAGTCACTACATCTTCTTTCAAACCGCAACCTTCCCTTATCACACTATTTTTAATTCTATCATTCATACATGTTACATAGACTATTTTTTTTATTTCAGGAAGCAGTATCTCGTGAGGAGTTACTTCCGTCAGCATTGACAGCTGTTACTTCGCTGGCTTGGTGTGCGCAGACCGCCGCGGGTGCGAGGGCCGGGGGTCGATGCCTGGGGACGGCTGTGCATGCCTATATGGCGAAACCAGTGCCCAGTGCTTTAACGCACTTGGTCAAGGTGGGTTGGGATACTCTGGCTACCTTGAATGGGTGATGGTCGCGATATGTAATGATGACGGATTTAAGTATGTAGATAATTGCTAAAATGTATTCGTGTATTTATTTGATATGTGTGAATTTGGGATATGAATAGATTCTAACGAGCTATGTATTAAGGTGTATAAGTGTCAATGAATTGTCAGCATCGAAAATGATGGGGATTCGTGATCTCTGTCTACCCCTAGACAGGGAGACGAGCGTGATATGTATTCGTTTTACTTTCGCTTCATTCACACTCAAACCTCTCCTCATACACACTCGGTAGTTATAGGCAATTCCTACGTCACTCTTTTTCAATATGGCGTCAATCTGACTGTCTTATGACATACTGGGGCAACCCCTACGTAACCTGCCTTCCACCTCACCCAAATACAGACTTGATAGTCATAAAACATAAACATACCCTTCACGACTTGTGTATACACACTCCTTTTTTTATTATGGCGGGGTAGTCAGAGGCTTGAATGCCCATCTCCGAAATTTCGAAGGCATTTAAGGTATGGGTCATTCAAAGCCCGCGTATCACTAGATAGACAGCACCCAACGTGACAGGTAGAACTTGATAGTCACTTGAAAAATGTATAAATTTAAGCTCCGTTCTAGTCTGCACCGTGAAAAGAATGTTAATTAACTGTCATTCTTTTCGACATGTCGTAGGAGACGACTAAAGACTAGGAATAAATGAAATCTTCGGGGCAATGGGATAGCAATCTGTCACCTATGTTCCATTATGACATCACTACCTCAGTATTCATACTAAAATTACCTAGGAGATACTTTCCTGTCTCTAAGCTTCAGTAAAAATAAAATTAGGTAGCTCCGTTCGATTCCCGGTGGAGGCAGAGTTAAGAACTACGCTTTTCTACTGCTTTCCAGTCTGGTCATTAATTATATATGCTATATATGTATTTATCTATGTATAATATGTATATATTTCTTAAATATATGTTGACTAGTACCCTTAGCACAAGTCTTAAATGTACTTACCTAGGGGCTAGTTCAATTGGTGTAATAATGTCCAAATATTATTATTGAAATAGTGTTATGTCAAAATGTATATAAGCAGTGAATATATTTTCTTTTTTTCTTTCAATGTGACGTATACATTGCAGGCTTTACATACAGCTGTGAAGAAAGCAAGCCATATAACACGCTCAATGGATTCGAGGAAACACAATTTGGACAGTGAAGAGGATGTCACTCAGATTCCGACCTTATTGATACAGGTAAGTTGCGACTGTAGGTCTATGTGGGGTAGGTAGGGAAGTGGTGAATGGTCATGGGGGTAAATGGGGTTTATCTTATGAGTTAGTAACTGGTTAATAATTTTGCATATTTAGTAATAATAATAATTCTTTATTGAAACACCAGTATACATTAAATGACACAATAGTTCTGACAAATAATTATACAATACAAAAATTTAATATAAGAAAAATGTTATACACGACTATAGTCTGGCTAACGAAAGTAGATACTGGATAATTTTGCAAACTTTTTATATGACAACACTAAAGTGTTCCCACCATCGGATATTTACCCTAAAATTTGGGGTATTTTGAGTAGAAAGTACTTAGGAACAATTAATTCCAAAAAAGCATTTTTAAAACAACCTCATTTTAAACATTTTATATAATGAATTTTAAAAATTCGTACGTCTGCTAAAATTGTGTTAATCGAAAATAAGTTTCGTATGTACGTGTTGGATCATTTCAAGAGCTACACTATGCCTTACGTTGGTCTCATAAATAGCTTAAGTAATTGGGTACACTATATCTTAACTAATTAGGTAGAGAAAAACTTGGCAATTTTATTTTAAGGAATATTAATTTGTATCTGTTTTCCGAAAAATTTGGTAAATTCAGAATCAGTATATGGTATTCCTATTTCTGACGCCGAAGAGGGCGTGTTGTTGATGTTTCTTTATGGTTGACTTGCGTATAGTTAGGTTAGGTTAGTACGGTAAAACTGTCTTGATATTTTTTTATTTTAATTAAGTAAGTACATATTCGTTTTAGTAATTTTTCGTTTGTTCTTTTTGTTTCTTTAATACCCTACAATGGAGTGACGTATCCGTGTGATGTTTGGTATGGAGTTAATAAAGAGATAACAAGTTATATAAGCTACTTTTAATCACGTTATAACGCGGATAAAATTGGAAGCATCCACTAGTAAAATCAAAATAAATGTCAAAGTATCAAAGTGAGTTGTTCCGCCTTTCCTTTTTATTTTAGGGTTGCAATGCTAATATATTTTAAATTTGTCGCGCTTTTTCAGTATCTACTTTCGTTAGCCAGACTATAAGTTATTATATTAATATTATCAATCAGAATTAAATGTCAGTCAATTAATGTGTGCCGTGGAGATCTGAAATGGCGTCCAGCTCTGTAATTGATTTTCATAGACAATTAAGTCATTGTTAAAACAATGACGCTTGTTTTCCTAAGAATTTTGGGTTACCATATTTCTAAACGTGAATGAATTAATGGCACTTTTGTAAGATGGTCTTAGCCACCAGACAATCTTTGCCGTGTTGACCTTAAGTACATCATACACGTCCTTTAATCCCTTTCGGCGTGGACAGACCCTTTGAGTTCGGATAATATCTATTTTTTTACCATGAATACTGCGGTTATTATGCTATTTGTAACTTTGGTGAGAGGCTAGCCCATCTTACTATGGATTCCATTAAACCCTAGTCCTTTAGTCACCTCTTACGACATGCCGGGAAGAACGGCAGCTAGATAGCGTTCTTTTTACCTCACAAACTTGCATGTGGTAGCAAAAGTCCTAAAGGTCGAATTTGTTTATTTATATAAGTCTATTTGTTCCAGGTCTTATCTGCAGGTCTTCCCTTGGCCAGGGAACAGCCAGAACCTCACAAAGAGTTCTGGGAGACTTTGCCAGCTGTTCTGGAGTCCTTTATGCTGCGGCCACCGTAAGTAAATTCACACTACGTACACCCTTGAGAAGATTCTACTTTAATACCCTTACATGCACTTACATCAATAACAAGTATGTTTAATGTTATTACTTATACATTGTAGGCTTTAGATACGGTCAAAATCGAAACTAAATATGTTTTGTTCAATATAAGACTCATGTAAAATTACTTATAGTGAAAAAATATAATATTGAATGTTCAGTTGTCTCAAAATAAAATTATTTTATATTATTTATAATATTGTCATGTTGGAAATCCATGTCTCGATCCTGACAAACCATTTTCGGTTCAGTGAATTCATTCATAGAAATTGGATCGAGACAAATGAGCCTCAGAGATCTATCCCTACCCCTCTGTAGGAAATTAGGTGTGATGTTTATTTGTGTGATATGTTGGATAACCTATAACGGGAGCGATCAGAGATCGTTACTTCTAAGCTGTGTTAAAGATTGTCATGAAATTTTTACATCAAATTCTATATATCTTCTTAGATACTTTTAGGTATATACATTTAAGTCCTTGAATCAATTTTGGAGGGACAGCCACCGGAGAAATATAAATTAATAATATTAATAAATAAGATAATGTATACAATAACAATAAACTTTTTAAACCAGGATCGAGACACATGGTAATCTGTGACCTCTACGTTCATCTAGGGAAACGGGCATGACATACATTAAGTATCTCTAATTCCTTGCTTTGTACACAGAACCTCAAACGTATTGAATCTTCCTTACGATGTTTTCCTACGCCGTAGTATCCGGTGCATTTCGCAAATAAATGATAGTTTTTTTTTCACTAATTATTATAATTTTCACGATGTTTTCCTACGCCGTAGTATTCGATGTATTCCGCACATGTAACTAATATAATTATGTATGTTATATAGTTATGTTAGTATGTATTTTTTTATCACTAATCATTATAATTTTCTCTTTTTCTTTTCAGTCACGGTTGCACAACTTACTCAGTGGATCTGGCGGCGTTGCTGCGTCGAGAGTTGGGCAGCTCGCAACCCCCGCCCCCAGTCGCCTCTGGCCAGTTGCTAGCCCTTCTCCGGAGAGCTGCCGAGCATGTGCCCACGCAGAACATTGGTGAGTATGGGCAGCCTACCCCTTTAGGGAGATAGGCGTGAATATATATTATGTGTGTATTTCCTTACGTTATAGCGTAGCATTTTTTTTATTTATTTTTTTATTAATAACTTTAATACTACGGTGAGGGAAAACATCGTGAGGAAACCTACCTGTTCCCAGAACAGGTAATAGTTAGTGCTTGTAAATGGCGACATGGCTTACCACGTGTCACATTGAGTACTAACTATCTGGTTAACACGTGGGTTCGAGGTGGCCATAGAATTACTACCTTCGCAATAGGCTATTTGACTGATTTTGAAAAATTGTTTCAAATTATTCGTTGGTATATGATTAATACACCACATGTATATTTCTGCAAATTTTGCAGTATTTTCCGTAAAATATTGAGTTAAAATTTAAATTACAATATTCGCGCGAAAAACGCTGTTTCTGTAATGGCGGACGCCATATGATCTGCGTGACGTCACAGGCAAATAAACACAAAGATCAAGTACGACAAACATAAATAATAGCTAGTTTGCGGATTCACATAGAGTGTGTAATAAGGCATATCAGAGAATTCCATATGCTTAAGCAACATTCAGTAATTAATTTAAATATACTTTGTACTTGACCATGTTATTATTCTTGCATGTGCACTATTTGAAGGGGATTAATAAACATAACCTATATATTTTGTGAAACAGCGACGGAAAATAATATAAAAAGTAGCTTTATAAATAAATACTTAGATGCTTACATACCATCTTTTATATTTTTGCGCTCTGCAGCATAATAATCAGAGTTATTTTTAAAGAAAAGTGCAACCATAAATGCGTCATCTTAGGTAGATTTCTATTGTCGACTTGTACAAAATACTTACTGAATGTAGTAATTAATTTAAATATACTTTGTGTACTTGACCATGTTATTATTCTTGCATGTGCACTATTTGAAGGGGATTAATAAACATAACCTATATATTTTGTGAAACAGCGACGGAAATTAATATAAAAAGTAGCTTTATAAATAAATACATAGATGCTTACATACCATCTTTTATATTTTTGAGCTCTGCAGCATATTATTTTTAAAGAAAAGTGCAACCATAAATGCGTCATCTTAGGTAGATTTCTATTGTCGACTTGCACAAAATTCTTGTCCATTTTGACAGCAAATACTATTGTTTATATCACTGGTTAATAGTGTCCTGCGGAATTCTTGTAAAAATAGTACAAGAAACGATGGAAATACGATAAGATCACACTAAGTGCATAACAATAAACAATGTTTACTTGCCTGTGACGTCACGCGAGGCGTAGCCAATCACAGAGCATTCTTGTGAAGGAAAAAATTCAAAAAATTATATGAATTTATTATGTTTATTTTGCAAAATCAATAAATATTTTCGGATAAAATAGAGCTAAATATGTTTTTTTATATTATTACCTAATAGGATGATCACATTTAGTAACATATTTTTAATAGTGTCAAATAGCCTATTACGGAGATGGACACCGCAACCCTGACTACCCCGTAAGGGTTAATGGTCGTGAACGCGTACGTACGTTTAATAACTGTCCAGTGATTGACCCCTATCTCACCTGATGGTAAGTGACGATGAGGTCGATGTTGTAGCTCGCTGGTCCAGTAATAGCCTATTCACTCTAGCCTTGAGAGACCTAAGTTATATTCTACCGGGAATACAGACGGGGGAAGTGAAAGCATATTTGTAGTTATGTATAAATGGAATGGTATTTAACTGCGTTCCAGATGGTTAAGTTAATAGTTGAACAGATAGTCAGCATACAAAGTACGTAGCGTGAAGAACAACGAGTATGTATGAGAAGGTTAATGTGTGTGAGTGAAGCAAGAGAGATTTGTCAGGATCGCTCCAGGTGGCGATCGATAGTCTGTACCTAACCTAATTTGTACCGGCCTAAGCAAGTGGCAATACGATAAGAATATGAAATTAAAATGTATAGCACTTGTTCGAAAGTCAATCCATTACATTAAAATTTTTACTCTCCTGTTTTTTTTCATTTGTTTAAAGACCATCACAGTATCTACGAGTACAGTGGTCACTAAAGCCACTGCTTACCCCCTATGTATTAAGGGTCTTTTACTACCTATCAACCCGTGTTCCCTCTTACAGAAAGCGACTTAGAGCTACGTGAAAGAGAGGAGCTAGCTAGAACGTGTTTTGAAGCGATACTGCACTTCACGGTTTTAAACGACGTGAGGAAACTTATAGGGAAAGAAGGTGTGTATTCATAAGTTTATTTTACAAACACACACTCACATATACATACATATATGTATACACATCTCCTTGGTCACTTATTAGCATGAATATTGGGGTTGCGATCATAATGGAACTTTTGTGACATGTTGCTAGCCCTTCGTCCAATAGATTCCATTTACCCCTCGTCCCTTAGTCGCCTTCTACGACATGCCGTAAAGAACGGCAGCTAGTTAGCATTCTTCTTACGTCCCAGACTAGCACGAGGCAATTACGGGGTATTTATATGTTTTTTATTTATTTATACCATATATTCTTACCTTATTTTTACAGCCCCTCAACGGAATGACATAGAATATTTGTAATATATTTAAGTACATTTAAAGAAAAATCAAACATTACACAAAAAAACACAATTCATATTACTTTAAAAAACACAATTCATATTACTTTAAAAAAACATTAATCGTACAAATAGAATAGAAGATTAAGATAATATGAAATGACGTTACTCTACTTGGGATATTAATGGTGTGTGGTCTTAGATGTCTTTCTTACCAGAATTTCATGAGAGGTGACTAAATAGTAAATTAATTCTATAGCTTGATAGTTTTGCTACCCCTGAATTGAGACATTTACATACATTTTAAATGGGTAATACCTTTATACTTATGCTACAAGTGACCTAGCAAAAATCATATAAGGTTCTGTCTCTAAGGAAAGGACATGAGAATACATACACATACACTTCATGTCACTTATCCCTTATGAGATGGACAGAAAGTCTAAGAAAATGATTTTGGAGTATACAATATTTTCAAGACCTAAACTTTATATATATATATCTATTTCCTCCTTCTAGAAGACTCGGAAGCCCTAGCAGTATCAGCCCTACTCACCAGATTCCACCAAGTGATAGAAACCTACAATAAGGACGAGGTAGAGGGACTGACAAAGTACCAGCTGTCAGAACTGTCCTACGCTTTGAAAGCGCTGGCCACGTTAGTCGATACGATGAAGAGAGCGCCCAAAGGCAAGATCGATAGTGGCTCGTGGAAGAAGTTGATAGGTGAGTGGTTATAGTGAATAAAAATAGATGCTTCGAATAGTACGGTGAGGGAAAACATCGTGAGGAAACCTACCTGTTCTCTGAACAGGTAATAGTCAGTGCTTGTAAATGGCGACATGGCTTTTCACCAGTCACATTGAGTACTGTATATCTGGTCAACACGTGGGTTCGAGGTGGCCATAGAATTACTACCTTCGTAATTGCGAAGATGGAAACTTGAACCTCTGACTACCCCGCATGGGTTAATGGTCATGAACGCGTTTATTATAGTGTATAATATTAGTGAAAAACAGAAGAGCGTGTAGGAGAAGGTTAATTGGTGTGAGTGTGTCGAGACAGACCTATCTAATGTCAGTGGAATGATATCTAGTTACTAAGTCCAGTTAGTGCTAGTCTGGAACGTAAAAAGAATGCTAACTAGCTGCCGTTCTTCCCGGCATGTCGTAGGAAGCGACTAAGGGTCTATACTTACTATATATTAACTGTCACTAACAATATAATAACTAAGTCAATGGAATCTATTAGGTGATAGGGTAGCAACCTGTCAACAATGTTCCATATAACATCGCAACACTAATATTCATACCAAAATCTGACCTTGGAGATTTTATCGTATCCAAGGTTCTGTCCACCCCGAAAGGGATTAAAGGAGGTAAATTTATATGTATATATGTGGTTGAGTTGAAAGGCAGGTTACAAGGGGCCGGCCCAATAACACATACGTCAGTCAGTTAGACGCCATATTGATAGACGCCATATTGAAAAAGAGTTTTTATAGGAGGTGTAATGTATATTGTATACTAGTGACCCGCTCCGGCTTTGCACGGGTATAAAATATATAGCCTACTCCACTATTTAATGGATGTTATTATACATATAAACCTTGCTCTTGAACCACTCTATCTATTAAAAAAACCGCATCAAAATCCGTTGCGTATTTTCAAAGATTTAAGCATACAAAGGGACATATGGACAGAGAAAGCGACTTTGTTTTATACTATGTAGTGATGTATGTATTTACAGATGTCTACCCGTCATTAGTGAACCTGTCATGCAGCAGAACAGCAGTAGCGACTTCCTCAGCACTGAGACAAGCCTTGAACCAATATTCAAGTCTACTCACACCCCCTAACCTATAGCGGTTAACGTATACTATTACTCTGTGAATGCAAGGGTTCGAGGTGGCCATAGAATTACTTCTGCGATTGGGGAAACCTGAACCTCTGAATACAAGGGTTAATGGTCGTGAACGCAATGGCCACATTTTTTTAGTTCCAAATTGGTGGCGCTGTAGTCAACGGAGACCTGTCAAATGCCAACCGGTCGTTTTCATAATGTAATCAAACATCTATTTGTTAAATAATTTAATTAAACATACATATTTTTCCGTCATTTTTATCATAAACAACGTTGAAATATTGATAAACAAATAGATTATTAGAAACTGATTAGAAATTGACACTTGACAGGTCTCCATTCTCACTAGCGCCCCTAGCGGGATAAAAAAGTGAGGAATGCTGCCATTGTCTTTTAAGTGAATGTGTAATGAAAAATAGTGATGTTAGAAGTTACTATAACCGCCGAGTGTGTGTGAGTGTCAATGAATAGAAATTGGTTTGTCAGGATCGTGAATGTGATCCGTGATCTCTGCCTACACCTTTACAGGGAATCAGCGTGATGTGTATGTATGTTTGGGAAAATTACACTTGAAGTCTGTCTACCCCTGTGCTGGGCAGGCATGATGTGTAAAAAAGACATATAAACGTGGAAGATTGTAAAACCCGTGTGGGGTAGTCAGAGGTTGAGTGTTATAGGGAAACCATGTCACCGTATATATGTAGATACTACCAAACATTTACGACTATTAACCCTTGCGGGGTATGAGCTATACTTACCAACTTTCACGACTCTTAAACCATGCGGGGTAAAGGTGTAAGTATGTATCCCTTTTTTGAGGTTTTGAAGAATAATAGTTTTAAGAGATTCGCGATTTATACTCATGATTAATAACTAACGGGACTTATCGCGTATGTTTTTATATAATAAAGTTACCTTTAGTAACCCGACGTTTCGGCTACGTTGCAGCAGCCATGGTCACGGGCAGACTGAGTCAGTCCCGTTAGTTATTAATCATGACGTTTTGAATAATAGTCAAATAGTCAGCAGATATTTCTAGTGACACGGGACACTGTATCGTTGAGTGATAACTATCAGGTGAAATACAGGTTCATTGTGGGCATACATGACAAAGGCACTCGAACATCTGTCTCCCCCATAAGGGATAAGAGTCGTGAAGTGTACGTATGGTGTAAGAGGTGAAAAAGAGATATAGGGTCTTTTATAAGGCTATGTGCAGATACCCAACGAATTAAATCTATCTTAATTCCTATTTATATGCCAAAAGTAACTTTAGTATATTCGCGTTAAGAAAATAGTCACGTCATCTCTCAAGGATTTAACCAATGAAAAGTGATAAGGTTGACTGTGATTGGTCAATGAACTGTCACCGCTAAAAGTGCAGTCCCAGTAACTTTTTATAAGGTTTAAGTTTATAAGAACAAAAGACAATATTTTACATTTCAAAACTGGCGCCACTATGCATTGTCAAGGCCACTATACGTTCGCGTGCTTCGAAATGGAAAATATTGTCTTTTGTTCTTATAAACTTAAACCTTATAAAAAGTTACTAGGACTGCGCTTTTAGTGTTGACTGTAGCTTGTTTTCACATTTACTTACTTCTTATTGGCAAGTTTGACCTCTGAATTTTATAACGTTACTATTTGCTTAACGCGTATAATGTTTTTGTCCATTTTTCCACCCCCTAGAGTTATGAAACCTTGAGTTTTGTAAGTTTAATACAAATAACAATAGATCATGTTATGATGTTAAGGAGAATAAAATGTAGGCAACCAACCTACTATGGACCTTCTATATAAATTCAACCCGACAAGTCGTAGGAGGCGACTAAGGGACTAGGGGTAAAGAGAATCTATTGGACGATGGTGTAGCGACCTGAATCGCAACCCAAGTACCTCAGTATATCTCCAGGTTTTGTCCACTCCGAAAAGGATTAAAGGACGTGAATTTGTATGTATGTAATTGTAGGTAATTTATTTTGGTCGAATGATTGATTAAACTAAAAGATTTCTACGATGAGGAAAAACATCGTGAGGAAACCTACCTGTTCCCAGCACAGGTAATCGCGCTTGTAAATGGCGACACGGTTTACCACCTGTCCCATGGAGTACTGGCGATCTGGAGCTCAAGTCTACTAATCCGTTTTCTCCAATCGTAGTTCAATATTCCTACAGTAATAATGTGATATTGGTTGTGGATTAGCTAGTGTCAAATTTCACCATAAATGACAGCAAAAGTTTGCGAAATTTGTCTCTTGCTATACTTACCACGAACACCACACCACGTTATTAAAGTGATACTAAATAGCGATTTTGCAATAACCATTAGTGGATTTACGCCCCTGGTTCACACGTAAGTTCGAGGTGGCCATGGAATTACTACCTCAGTAAGGATATGGCCACTGACGCTAAAACTAACCGGTAAGAATTAATTTATGATAGTTTTGTTCATTTTGTTTAAATTACCTACAGTTTCATAGTAATTATAAACTATTTGGGTTCAAAGTAGGTTGGTTACTTATCCTTAAAGTCTTACGAATTTAAACAGACTTGGAAAAAGAAAAAAACTATTCTCTCTGATCTTTATTGATATAAGTATGCTGGATTGTATATGAAAAGAAAGTTCGTGTAAAAATAATAAGCCGTTGTGGTTCAAGTAATATTATAAAGATCCTCCGTTCGATCTCCAATCATAGCAAATAAACAATGGAAATTCTGTGTTATTAACGATTAATAATAAACATTTTAAACAAATTAAGAAAGAAAGTATGAAAACACTTTATTCACTACATAAATCACATTTATAAAAAACAAAAATAAAAAAATTAAAACCCGTAAAAAGATGCTGCCTCAGTATACAATGCAACTAGTCTACATCATTGGTCCTCCGGCAGCACCCGAAAAATTATACCTTCTAAAAAATCATGAGGATACTTATGAACTTTGAGAAGTATATTTGATGTGGGCATATTATACACTAATTTATGCACAGATAATTTTCGCTATATCGAAAATACCGATCCTAATTTAATTACTGAAGTTAAGCAACGCTGCACTTGGTAACTGGATGGGTGACCATACTTTTGAAATGTTTACTAACCACAATTAATTGAACCACGTAAACAGTGCCAATATTACAGCATACTAGTATTAATAAAGGTTATGGGAAGTTATGTATGTATTTCGAAAGCGAAAATTCATTCCATACTTAGTGTCATAGTAATATAAGTGTTTAGCTAATATCGTGTAATATAATGTATTTAGATACTTAATATATTGTTAATTTAATAAAATGTATCAAATTGTCACGTTTGTTTTACTTAGACCTTAAACCATACGTACACATATCATTACTCAAGGCGGGTGTATACAGCGTGAAGAACAGAAGAGCATGTATGAGAAGGTTAATGGGTGTGAGTGAAGCAATGGAGATTTGTCAGGATCGTTCCAGGGTTGCGATCGATTGTCTCTGCCTACCCCTAAAGGACGTAGATTCGTGAATATATGTATGAATGTACATAACACACAGTAAGTGGAGATCACGGATCCCTATTTTACCCAATTTTGGCTCTTGGACAATAGAACTCTGAATAAATGAGATTCATTTACAAAAATCACCTTATTTAACGATTGGGTAAATCGATCACGTTCATTATCATTACTATTCTCTTAACGTGAAAACATCGTGAGGAAACCTACTTGTTCCCCGAACAGGTAATACAGCGCTAGTAAAAGGCGAGACGGCCTCCCATCTGTCACATTGAATACAAACTGTATGGGGCCTTTGTCCACTGCAAAATATCAGTTCAATATCAGTTCAATATCAGATCAGTAATAGAGTCAAGTTGGTAGTCGATTAGCAAAAATGAAATTTAGTTCACTGTCTATCACGTTGCCTGCTGTCTATCTAGTGAAACGCGGACTTGGAGTGATCCTTACCTAACATGCCATCGAAATGGGATCATCAATGAGGATATCAGAGAAAGGCACTCAAGCCTCTGACTACCCCGCCACAATAAAAAAGGGAGTATGTATACACAAGTTGTGAAGCGTATGTTATGTTATAATAAAAACCTCAAGGCGACTTGACCACTTAAACTCTAATCGTAAGATACTGGGTTAGATTTCCAGTAGTGACTGAGTTAATAATACTATTCGGCTTACTAGTCTATTGATTATAATTATCACGCCCGTCTCTGTATAGAGGTGCAGACAGAGATTATAGATCTCAATCCTGGCAATATAGACTTATGTGTAGGTATACCTCTTATACGTTCCACTGTTCTAGATACTTCTAACTTCACCTCTTTTTCGTATACCGCCTTTCGTCATACATTTTTTCATTAGATCGATCCCCATGTAACCGCCCTTCCATCTCACTCACATAATAAATATATTTACTCAGTGGTAAAAACGGTTTCGGAGTTTTATTAGTACTGAATATCATTCACATACAAAATACATATCTTTTTCAGCTATTCTAAAAACTATCGTAGTTTTGATAACAAAAATTTTGAATATTATAAACTCCTAGTCGTAGTATAGAAGAAAGTTAGCTAGTTAGTGCTATTTACGTCCCAATTTTTTACGTTATAGGAAGCTTGTGAAAAGTCGTTGACCCAGTCAGTGTACGGAATTCGATTCTCGTCAGGATCAATGACCGTGTCTCTAAATAGATTTTCCTAATCTTGGATGAAAAATAAACAAGAGTTCCTTAGTCTGAACGAAAGCTTTAACTGATATGAAGTCCCGTCCCGTCATAGTCAGAACATTGATATATACACATATATGTAAACTAGCTATATTTATTTTTTGGGTGATAGGCTAGCAACTTTTCAATATAAAACATATCAATGCCATCTGTTAGTTATGCTAGACTAAAATAAAGGGATTTCTCTCGAAATTCACGTTCACTTGATGTATTTGTGTGTATAATAAATATTGAAAAGGTTGGGTTGGACACAATAATATTTCCTTTTTCTAGAAGACAAGCGTTAGTTTATAACTATCCCGGTGGTGTTGGGCGATGGGCTAGCAATCTGCCACAAATATTCCATTTAACCCCAATATTCGTATCGTATGTATGTGTCGTATGTGAATCATTCTGTTCACTCCAAAAGGGATTGAAGGACGTAAATGTATTTATATGATAGACTAGGATGAATTTTAACTAGCGGTTTTTGTTCCGGTCTATCGTAGTGACTAGGAAATCAATGGGATTTATTGTACGGTTTGACAGTAATTGTTACCAAACTCTATGCTACAACATAGTATTAAACTTGTCACTTTTAGTATGATCTTGGTATTTGTTCTTAGACACATTAAGTACATACAAGCATGTATGTAATCCACATAAGCTATTGTGCCAGTAACAGTAATACAAAAAACAATATCACTTAAGCTTGTGTGGGCGAGGTGATGTCATTCTTAAATTCGTAAACATGCTCTGCGTCCAAGTATAGGCATTTATTAAATTAACATTTTTATTATGTCTGGTATCCTTTGCGGGGAAGATTGAGGTAGAAATAATATATTTGAGACTTAAGTGACTATAATATAATTATAGTTTAAGGGTGTGAAGAATCGTTGAAACATATCTGAGGACTTTAAGGGTCGCTTTCATTGTCATTCTTCTCAAGGTGTAGCGTGAAGAACAGAAGAACATGTATGAGAAGGTTAATGGGTGTGAGTAAGGCAAGAGAGATTTGACTAGATCGTTCAAGAAGGATATCGATAGACTATTCCTATATCGTCAGGGTAGTCGAAGCGTGATTATGTATCTAAGTATCAAGAGATAATTTAGTTACTGTGATTGAAGTCAAACGCAAAAATATTTTTATTTTAGTATCACACCCATAGTGGCTTCATAAGCAGAATTAAATTCCCAAAGAACGAGTCGCCACATTTAATCTATTCTTATGTTTGAACCAAGGAGCAATTTTCGATCACGGTCCGAACCTACGTTTCACGATCGGTAACGAGGTAGTAGACACTTAAATTAAGATTTAATACTATTTAATATATAATATAACAATAAACACAAAATTACACACCAAAAATACTCAATCTTATTGCAAAATATTACAGTCACAGCCTAACTTTTGGTGTAAGTTAGCTATATATTGGTGTACATTTCAGTAATTTTGTTGTGCATTTAATTATTTTCCCTTAAGTCATTATAATTTATAGCCATTAAGAAGCCGACGTTTCACCAGATAGTAAGTTAAAATTTATTTATCGTACACATTCAATATGACGGAGGAAAAATAAATGGCTATACCCTCTTAGGTCAGGGGTGTCCAAACTAGATGGGACCCAGGGCCAATAAAAAAGATTAAATACATTCGTGGGCCGTATTATTATAAAACAGTGGGTACAGATCTCTTTGTAGTCGGTGTACCCGAACCGAACTTTTTTTTTAAGTCGGTGAAAAAGGTTCAATGGGCCGCAGTAATCTAAACCGCGGGCCGCATGCGGCCCGCGGGCAGTGGTTTGGACAGCCCTGTCTTAGGTGATGAGCTAGATATGTATTGTCACAGATATATTAATGCCCTCACGAACGCAATTTGCGGTGCCCGAGTAGATTTTATATCTCCAAAGTCCTGTCAACTCTGAAAATAAAAGGACTTGAATGTATATACATATCTATATTATGTGGTTTTTTTTGGGTACCGACTATCTGGTCAACACGTGGGTTCGAGGTGTCCATAGAATTACTACTTTTGCAATTAAGAAGATGCAAACCTAAACCTCTGACTACCGGAAGGGTTAATGGTCGTGAACGCTTTTTTTTTGTATGTTTTGTGTATCAATAAAACGTACTTCAATAAAACCCTAGTGCAGTATACGACACACAAAGATAACAGCTGGTTACGCTTAATTATAATCCCAGACACGGGAAATCTCGAGACAATCTCCGAGGCACCCATATAAGGATGTTGTGGAGGTGAAAACTTGCATGACGACCTCAATCCGAAGCGAGTAGGCAGAATGTAGGTGGAAAGGTTATGTCATTATAGTTACTTGTATTAATGCAACATATGGCTGGTTTATATGAAAAAGACAGAAAATCGAGTTTGAAACTGTTCATTTTCGAGAAATGTTTTTTTAGTTGAAAAATGCTTCGATTAAGATAAAATCGGGAAAAATCTGCTTATCCCATGTATTATAAGTCAACATTTAGCACTAGTAAATGAACTAGTCATGTATCACTTCGCTATTATTATATATTTAAGTCTTTTTGCACATTGGGTACAGGCTAGGTGAAACGACATTTTATAAAGTCTATGAACTATATAAGGGGTTAGCGTGCGTCGCAGGGCACAAAATTGAGTTTGAAATACAAAGCAGGGGGGCCTAACATGCAAGGTAGTTTAGTATTTGTCCTTCGTACCTCCTCGGGCACATTTTTAGGGTTATGGCAATGATCACGAATGTTATAGTGAAGTTGTAACTACGTTGTATCGTATAGGGTCTTTTCGATCCTTACACTACGTAGGTCTATGTTCAAAAAGATCGACCGATTCTGCGATCGTCAACTGATATTAGTGGATAAGTGTTATATTTTCGTTTGTCTGTAATGTACTTGTTGCCTATCTCTAAAGATATCTCAATAACGGTAATAGATATGAATAAGTGTAATAAGGGAAGTAAGCGAATTGTTTTCGTTTTGAATTTCTCTGTATATGAAATAGTTCAATCCATCTCTTTAAAGATTGGGATGTTTGTATGTCAACAATATAAATTTATTTTGACAGTGTAACAACGTGATGTGTGTACTAAAAGGTAAAAATGACACAAAAAGCTAATCTGTCACATGATTTGTTTATTGATCATGTCGTGGGAATGTTTAGTATTCCTCGGCTCCCTCGCCCTCTCCCTCTGCGGAGTCCATGCCGACCTCTTCGTAGTCCTTCTCGAGGGCAGCCAAGTCCTCACGGGCCTCGGAAAATTCACCTTCCTCCATACCCTCACCAACGTACCAGTGGACGAAAGCGCGCTTGGCGTACATGAGGTCGAACTTGTGGTCCAAACGAGCCCAGGCCTCAGCAATGGCGGTGGTGTTGGACAACATGCACACGGCACGCTGTACCTTGGCCAGGTCACCACCAGGCACCACGGTGGGTGGCTGGTAGTTGATGCCGACCTTGAAACCGGTGGGGCACCAGTCCACGAACTGGATGGTGCGCTTGGTCTTGATGGTGGCGATGGCGGCGTTCACGTCCTTGGGCACGACGTCTCCACGGTACAGCATGCAGCAGGCCATGTACTTGCCGTGACGAGGGTCGCATTTGACCATCTGGTTGGCGGGCTCGAAGCAGGCGTTGGTGATCTCGGCGACGGAGAGTTGCTCGTGGTAAGCCTTCTCGGCGGAGATGACTGGCGCATAAGTTACCAGGGGGAAGTGGATACGAGGGTAGGGCACCAAGTTGGTCTGGAACTCGGTAAGGTCGACGTTCAGGGCGCCGTCGAAACGCAGAGAGGCGGTGATGGAGGACACGATCTGACCGATCAGACGGTTCAAGTTGGTGTAGGTTGGGCGCTCGATGTCCAAGTTGCGGCGGCAGATGTCGTAGATGGCCTCGTTGTCGACCATGAAGGCGCAGTCGGAGTGTTCCAAGGTGGTGTGGGTGGTGAGGATCGAGTTGTAGGGCTCAACGACGGCGGTGGACACTTGAGGGGCTGGGTAGATGGCGAACTCCAGCTTGGACTTCTTTCCGTAGTCCACGGAGAGACGCTCCATGAGCAGGGAGGTGAAACCGGAGCCGGTACCTCCACCGAATGAGTGGAAGATGAGGAAACCTTGGAGACCGGTGCATTGGTCAGCCAACTTCCTGATGCGGTCCAGGACTAAGTCTACGATCTCCTTTCCAATGGTGTAGTGGCCTCTGGCATAGTTATTGGCCGCGTCTTCCTTACCAGTGATAAGTTGTTCTGGGTGAAATAACTGCCTGTATGTGCCGGTACGTACCTCATCTGCAGACAAAGAGAAAAGATGTTAGTTAAAGTCTTCATCCTGAATAATTGTACTTTGAAGTCATTATACAACATGTACTTCAATAGAATATTTGTTATGAATTATTATCAGTATTCAATAGCTGATAAGATACACTTTTTTTAACAAGGTTTTTTTGTATAGTTTCATCTACTTTGATGATGAGTATATTTCTTGAAATGTAACATCTTTATGCAGAAGCTTTATCAATATCAATGAAGTTTAAGTGTTATCCAGAGTTAGTTTTATCTCCCTAAAGGAAAATTCTCATGAGTGAAATTATTTAATCTCTTCCTATCATTCAGAGGATACAAGACATAAGTACCAAGTCAAACCAATACGTACCAACTACAGTAGGTTCTAAGTCAACAAACACCGCCCTGGGGACGTGTTTGCCTGCACCGGTTTCACTGAAGAAGGTGTTGAAAGAGTCATCGCCTCCTCCGATGGTCTTGTCTGTGGGCATCTGGCCATCAGGCTGGATTCCGTGCTCCAGGCAGTAGAGTTCCCAGCAGGCATTACCGATCTGGACTCCGGCTTGGCCGACGTGTACTGAGATACATTCACGCTGCAAGAGAAAGGTAGGTTTAGTTACAGGTGTATTCAGGTCTAGTATTAAGTTATGACACCTTTGCAAAAATAATTTGGTTTTTGTACTCTATGATTTACATAATACCATATTGTACTTGTAAAAAGCTGATGTTAGTTTGAAGTAGTAGTGAAATCGATAAGAGTTTATTATTATAAGTCTGAAAGTACCTAGTGTATATAGAATGTACTAAGAGTAAGTATTGTATTTATACATTAGTGCCACACACATATTTGAGTCAGACTGAAGATAAAGTAGATCAAGAATAAATAATTTATACGGTATTATTCATGGTGTAAAGTACTAGACCCATTTCTCTTCCAAAAGTACGATCTGACCGACATTAGCCTTAATTTGGCACAAATCTGTCTATCACGGTACAATAGACAGATTCATTGCTTTCTATCAAACTTTCCATTGCGAGAAAATGAACTTACAATTGAAGTTCAAGTGAAAGGAATGTTATTGATGACCCTTGTACAAAGGTAGGACTACCGAATATATTTTGAAGTTCACAGTAAGTTTATAAATAATATACTTTGTATTGTTTACACTAATAATCTAAGTAATCCTTCAATTTAATCAGATGCCTACCAAAAGATAAGTACGGCGGCGGTTCGCCAACCTTGAATGAGGTCATACGAACACGTCACCTCATGAAAATCCCAGAAAAATCGATAAAAACATGAAAATTATAAATGAAACTATGCTCATAAGGTTCCCTTAGGAGTTAATACAAGTTTGATCGTTTTAATTAATACTAATTTAACAATATTCCGTTGCTATGCAGCAGTTAGCCGGGCTTGACGCACGATGACATCATGAATCGATAATCAAGACTTACCATAACTTGAACATTATGTTAAAATGCAAATATAAGTGCAAGAAATGAATAATTTTCTAAAGATTTGAATGGATATGAGCTAAATTGAAGTAACACGAGCATCTGCGTAAAATGGCGGCGTCCCGGCACGATACGCATGGAATAAATTGCCGCAATTATCGTTAAAAATACATGAAATGTACATAAAAACCAACTTAACTTAATAAAACAATATAGATAACATGATAACTTACCATTTTGGTAGAAAATTAACACGATTTGGACTTAATATAAAATAAATTAAACTCAGTCGTCGTTCAGAAAGACCGGTCAAGTGGCTCACCGAACGAGTAATCTGACGAAAAATACGTTGGCGCCCCTTTTATAGCCGCGGTTTCAAGACGCGTCATAATTTCGAAGCGAGCCTTATGATTGGTCGAAGAGAATGCCGCATTTGGGTATTGACCAATCATGGTACAGCATTCTGAATTCCAAAACGGGAATTGTGTCTACGAATGGTCAACGGTGGATACGGTGATTCACTCAGTGAATAGTGATGCTATTATATTATCGACTAAATTACAATTGAGTATGGTTTATAAACTTATATTATTATTTATATGTTAGTATTGAAATTTAAACATTGTTATTACATTGCAAAGATGTACTATTAATTTCTTTACGTTAAATATAAAAATATTTTATTGATACTTGCTAAATAGATAGTTAAAATTGGAATTTCAAGTCAGTTTAGTCTGAAGTACAGAATTATTAAATTTTATCTTACTAGACCTATTTGTCATATCATCTCAGCTACGTTATCATCTTAGGTATATTTTATTCAGGCCCTTTAACTCTTTTGGGGTTGAATCCGCATAAAAACCTCTAAACATTATTTTTTACAACAGTCAGTAATTAATAAGAACAAAACCAAAATGATCTAAATACGGTAGAATATTTGTAAACATTTCATATTTTAAATTGAATTTTAATAACATAAACCGTTTTAGGTACTAAGTGCAAGCAAGATTGCACTGTATTACACATAATTAGTAAGGAAGAGACTTAAAGGATGATGGCTTAATTTTGTTGGTGTCTAGGTAACCATAACTACATGTAGTTAACTACTTGTAATCGCAATTAGTAATCAGATTACCAAAAAGTAGTTAACTGCGTCCTACACTGCGCCACATGCCATTATGTGTAGCATTTTATAAAATAGAATCATTTATTTGTTATAACGACTAATTTATCGATAAAAGTAAAATCATCACTTCTGAGCGCGCAGCTGTTGTGTTCTATTGTTGGAAAATCGTTATTTTGTTTGTGTGTGTATTTCCTGCTTACCGCATGTTAGCTAATTCCCAAAAAATCTATGAAAATACTTTGGATTACTGAATTTCCGGCCTCAATAATCACGTAATATTGGTTAAAGAATAAAATGGTCTTAAAATATTTAGAACATGTTATGTAGATATCGAGTTTTCCACCCTTATAAAATTGCGTAGTTAATTAGTTCTAAATACTGAATATAGATGGCGGTATTCATATATTTTTAAACTAATGTTTTTAAACAATTTTCATTGTTGAACAACTGTACAAATTATAGGTGATTTAGGATTATGGTTGGATTATGATATTATGTCGAGTGTTTACTAAATTAAAATTTTAATCTAGGTACAATACCGATTCTGTAGATGGCGCTATTTAACATTTTTAATTCTGACTGCCCGGCATTATCACGTACCTTAGTGGTACAAATGCACGTCGCGGTACAGGTCCACTGAGGATATACCCGAACCACAGATAATATTATTATAATACTACAGTAACCCGAACAAAATCAACTGGGTTCTATATCGGAAGAGTATAAAAGGTCCATATAATTAAAAATATATATTACTATACGAGCACTACATACTACTATAAAAAAACCTTTAAAATGTTTTATCTATGTCTTTTTAACAACAAGATTGTCAACAAACATATAAACTAATGAATATGTTAACAGTATACCATTGTTACATGCTAGTTTGGGATGCAAAACCAGCTGCCGATCTTCCCGGCTTATCGTATAAAGCGACTAAGTAATTAATTCTATTCAGCGATGTTCTCATAACTTATCACCAATGTTTCATGCTAATATTAATGCTAATAAACTAAACCTAGGTAATGTTTCTAGATGTAAAGTGAATCCTATTAGAAAATATCTGTTACTACAAATTTTCCACACTCTTATTTTTCTCTTTTTTAGTAATAATGTAGATGAATAATACATTAAAATGACATAAAAAGACATAAATGCTGTTTTGGCTATTAATCCTTGCGGGATAGTCAGATGTTCGGGTGTCCATCTCTGCAACTGTGGAGGTAGTGATTCTATGGCCACCTCGAACCCAAGTGTTAAACAGATAGTCAGTACTCAATGTAAGAGATGCTAAGTCATGTCGCCATTTCAAATTTTTTAGTGCTATGTATATTCTAACCTTATTAAGTATAGTTTGATAGGTACTCTTATTGAGTAGAATTTGTGGTGTTATGAAAAGGAACCCTCTAACATTAAAAAGTAGTGTGAACAATATTTAACCATTTTGTTCAAAATATAAACGTTGCACGCCAGTGGTTCTGGCAAAAGACCAGCGTTGACTTTGTCACCAAACGCAACATACCCTGGGACCCAAGTCTGCTAATGTGTTTTCGCTATAACAATGGCAAAAATTATCACTGTTCCTAATCCACTACCAACTTCACACTATTACTGATCTGATATTGAACTGATATTTTGGAAAAAGCATTAGTAGACTTGGGCCCCAGCTGAGTTTGTAAGTTTTAGTTGTAAACACTTTGTATTGTGAATGTTTTTGTAGCTGTATATAAACGCTTTTTATCCAACTTCAGTATTTATCTCAACCCAAAATTTATTTTTCAGTCGTCTATGGTTCGTCAACAAAGTCAGCAGCTCAGTGAAAGTTGAAAATACAAATAATTATTTTCGGCTGAATATTTAGTCAATTGTGATGCCAAACTGATTAAATATATTCGCTTTGGGATTATATTTGGATCCTCAACTGGAACGAACCGAAGAACAAGGAAGAGGTTCTCCTGAATTGCAGCTTCGACTTTGTTTTTCTTCGGTTGTAGCGGCTGGCGGCGTTAGTGTAACCATGGCGATTGAATAACAAGTGCAAACGCCGTGGCATCAGTTTTTGTACTTGAGCCGACATAACCTTAGTGGTGAATGGGTTATTAAAGAAACAAAAAAAAAATCTTACATTACATTGTTTCGTAATTTATTGCTGCCCCGATAAATCTATTCTTTATTGAATCGTTTTCATCAACGCAGGAGATGGTGCATTCAACAAACATATTTTTACTTTGAAAAGTCTATTTAGTCTCAATTTTCATTTTGTACAAGACGCATAAGATCCGGAGTTTAAAACTTGAACTCACTGATACAGAGTCATGTTTTATTAATTAGGTATGTACATATACATTAATAATTTTTATTATAATTAATAAAATATTTCAAAAAGAGTATCAACTACAGTGTCTACCATATATAGAGCTAATTATTTCTGTTTTTTTAGTTAGTACGAGCAGTAGTTGTGTTTAATGACTTTCTAAACAAAAGATTTTCTAGGTTTTGATTAAGAATTAAACATTTCTAATTTTATTTGTTAAGGTTGAGAACGAATCTACGTTGATTTACGAATAAGATATAGTTTTTTTAAGGCTATAAATACCGTAGGTTTTACATCTGTCACCCAACGTGACAGGTGGTGTTCTATGCCACCATGTATATTATGACGATTATAAAATGTGAATAAAAATAGAGAAATAATATTGTCACGAATAAACACGTTCCATAACCATGTTTCCCTCATCGTATCGTGAATAATCTATTTACATGAGATTCAATGAAATCTGACACAAGTTACAAAATGTTACAAGCCATATTATAAATAATTTAAATATCATAATTTTCCTACAGAATTTAAATCTGACGCGGCGCCCGAAAAGATTTGACCAATCAGAGCGCATGAAAAGCGCTTTTCCATTGTTGCTTTCAAAATGGCTGAAATCTGTACTCAGCTGTTTCGCATCAGTCGACGCGCGCGCGCAAGATTGTTTAGGCGCCAAGTTGGTGAAACGAACGATATTGTGTTTTTTTTCGAATTTTAGCGTTTAATTCGCTGTTGTGTGCTTAAACTTATTTTTGCCTTACTAAAGTGCAATTTGTGATTTATTTGGAATTACTTTTCGGTAAGTTTCTAACTTAAATAGTTGTTTTATTTATAAATAAAAGTTTATTGGCAAGCCTTTTGATATTGAATCAAAAAATAAATTTTATCAGACTCATATTACAACAGTTTATTAATTTGCCACCTACTCATTGTTTGATTCATATTTTTTTATATAAATACTCATTCATAGCCACTTAACTCGTAGGTAGGTGTTGGTACACACACCTACCTTAATTACGTAATATTATTTAACAATACGAGGTATATTTAGAATGCTTCAGACTATATGCAATATATTTTGAAGTCGTTTTCCTGTTGAAACGCAGAGCTTTTGGGGTGATTTGAAAGGCGGGATCCACATATAGCCGTGACAATCCCTAATCTTTCAAACTCTTGTTTGTGTTTGTATGTTTGTCTTGTTTCTGTGGAACTAGAGTATGAAGTAACTTACTATTTTAATATTCAATTTATGTCCTATACTATTAAGAAACTTTTTGTTATCTTAGGTGCCTGTATTTGAAATATGGTGTAGATAGAGACAGTTTCTCTCAATTCCTAAATTTCTATATAACATTATGAAACGATCATAGATAATTTAAGTATCTGTATAGAGTACCCGCCACATACGGTGGCAGTTGGAGGCGTCGCCACAGTCGCGTAATCCAGTGTTGCCAGTAAACACGCCAAAACTAGCACTCACTGTGCCATACGGCTCGATACATTATATTGAGGTTTCATTTGTAACGATCTTTGGTTGCAGAGCTATAAACTCAAATAAAACAAATTAATATACCAAAGTCAAAAGTCAAAATATTTTTATTCAAAATAGGCCCTATCATAAGCTCTCTTTGAAAGTTATTTTATGATCTAAGTACAAATTAAAAAAACTATATATTGATAAAAGGAATATATATGAGTGAAGTGGAAGGGCGGTTACGTAGGGGCCGGCCTAATAAGACATATATGTAACAGTCAGATAGACGCTATATTGAAAAAAGGTGACGTTAGGAGTACCTATAACCGCCGAGAGTGTATTAGAGAATGTATGAATGTCAATGAAGCGAAAGTGGTCTGTCAGGATCGGGACAAATGGGGATCCGTGATCTCTGCCTACCCCTCTACAGGGAATCAGGCGTGATGTGTATGTATGTATGTAAAAAACTATTTCAAACATGGCACTGAGCATTGTCTTTACATATTTTTTACCGAGGTTAGATCAGCGGAGACCCTAGCTTGGAGAAGAACTAACAAGAAACTCCGGAAATCAATTTATTATAATCACCCTTAACAAACATAAAAATTACAAAGAGTGGGCAAAAAACACAACGCTGGTAATACTAAATTTACCTTTCATACAAAATAACACGCAATTGCGGAAACGTCAAATTTAGTTCCAAGTTTGGCTACTGCCAGCTTATGTGGCGGGATCTCTAACGTTGCTCAAATATGTACATCTCTTTGGTACCGACTCTTATATTTTTTGAACTGTTTTTGTTCATGTCTTAGTAAGCCACTTAAAAGAATGATGACAAGATGCCTTTCTTCTCTACATATTATCGTCTATTGGTCGATTTTCCATACTAATCCCATTTTAGCTTCAGTAAATACCATTCGGTGTATCCAAAAAGGGATATAACGACTTAAGATTTTCAAAGTTTTCATTATAAGAAAACCTTAATATTTGATGCAACTGACAGAAAATTGCAACCCTTCTAATTATTTCCTATTCATTCCTCATGGGATTTCCTTAAAGATGAATGGGTGAATACCGTGCTATATAATCTATCTACCCCTAGTCCCCTATTTAACTCTTACGTTATACTTACGTCCCATACCCCCAGTAGAAAGACTCAACACATTTGCTCGTATCAAACAGTATTCACAGACAGCTGGTTACATTTACCAAATCCCAAATCCGCACCCGCTAGAATATTAGCTCTTTACATAAACACTTGAGACTGGTTTAACAAGTTCCTACGTCACGACCTTTAAGCTGTATGTCGTAGGCAGATATGTGATGTAAACTCAAGGTTCTTGATGGGTGACATTTTACTTCAAGTCATCATATAATAATATTGTAGGACACTATAACTACGCAAGAAGTACCTATAACCGCCGAGTGTGTATGAAGAGGTGTATACTTGCCAATGAAGCGAAAGTGATGTGATGTGTATGTATGTACTATTACACAAATTCAACTAGTCCCTTACTTAGTACATTAAAACTTGAGTTAAGGGTACTAATCAACGTAGATTTAAGAAATATATACTTATTAAATATAGATAAATACATATATAGCATATATAATCAACGACCAGACTGGAAAGCAGAAGAAAAGCCTAGTTCTTTAAGCCAGCTTGACCTTCGTGGTGGAACGGTTAACCACTGGAAACCTTATCGCGAGGTTTCGGATTCGATTCCCGGTCATGCAAAGTTTAATATAAGGCTTTACTTTTGTTTTCCAGTCTGGTTATTAATTATTTTTAAAGGGTTATTTCAGATAGTGTAATATAAATATTATTAATAACTTGGAGCTTTAATTATTCCCGCAAGTTGAGTTTAAATATAACAGGTAACTATGATAAGGTAAGGTTGCGGGATCGGGACAAATGGGGATCCGTGATCTCTGCCAACCCCTCTACAGGGAATCAGGCGTGATGTGTAGGTATGTAACTATTACTATAGAATTAGGATTAGTTCAATACTTTTTGCCAGATTGCTAGCCCATCACCCAATAGATCCTCTAACCCTGAATCCTCTTACTTGCATCGTTTAGCACGAGACGAAAGACAGTTATTTACATTCTACGAACCAAGTTTCATCATATTAGTATAGACAACCGTAGCGTTAGGTAAAAACTAGCAGTGCCCCAATCGGGAATCGAACCCGGATCTGTCTCCAATTAACAGCAACGCCTTTTACGTAAGAGCTAGGTTTCCTAACGGAACCTAGGTTTTGCTAGATACCTATGAAAGGTAACGCCTATGTGTGATAACATACATAAATGTATATGCCCTAGAACATACTAAAACATACATATAAGTATATTTTTGTATGTTTTGTGATAGTTTAGGACATAAAGAGTATGTTATTTGATATTGTTTCCGGTAAATCGTACGATATGACTAAGGTTTTAGGGTTAAATGAAATATAATCAGAATGTCACTATATTATATTTCTTGTTATTAACATAAAAATTTCTAAAGTAACACTAAAGTGATTAGCTAGTAATTCGACGTAGCTCAGTTGTTTGGAGCTTGACTTTGTATCAGTGGGTGCAGGGTTCAAATCCCGCTTGAGCATGTACCAATGGAAATTACGTTTAAGGATTTCTATGCACATTTGCTTAATAAAACTACATTTACGAAAAGCACCGAATATTACGGTGAGGGAAAACATCGTGAGGAAACCTTCCTGTTCCCCGAGCAGGTAATAGTTAGTGCTTGTAAATGGCGACATGGCTTACCACCTCTCACATTGAGTACTGACTGTATCTCGCAAGTGTTAATGGTCGTGAACGCGTCTGTTTTTTTGTCTTTTTAACACTAAAGTTGATGTCAATGTCAATGAGAAATTGTTTCTCGGTGATTCTGTTAACCCGCGATAAGTACCATTAGTGAGTTTACATAAAAATCGGGATTGGAAAACAACACATTTTTTTGTCAGAGAAGAGAGAAGAAAAAAGAGAATGCGTATTCATTAGTCGTGAAGAGTATGTATTTTGTATGAGTCAGCTAGATTATCGCTTTTAAATAACTTTTTATTTCGTACACAGTACAAACTCTTAAATAGTTAATCTGTGGTAATTAATAATAATAATAAAAGAGTTTATTTACAGCAACAAAAACATACACAATTCAAAACGTTTACAATTAAAAGTTACAAACTAGAGGATAAAACTCCTGTGACGACCTCCGTGGCGCGATCGGTTAGCCACCGGAACGCTAATCGTGAGGTCCCGGGTTTGATTCACGATGGGTGCTGAGATAAGAACTACGCTTTTCTTCTGATTTCCAATCTGGTTGTTGCTTATATATGCTATACATGTATTTATCTATATATAATATGTATATATTTCTTAAATATACGTTGTCTAGTACCCTTAACACAAGTCTTAAATGAACTTACCAAGGGCCTAGTTCAATTGGTGTAATAATGTCCATATATTATTATTATTAAAACTTCTGCATGTTATTGTTATTTCTTACAACACCGTGACGAAAGGCAGATGATTGTATTCTATTGAAGTCTCTGATCACCTATTGATAATGTCACTTCTATATTGACCTTATTTGTACTCACGTTAGAGATCCCTATCTTCAAGAATACACTTTGAATTATTTATGAAGTGTAGCGACATTGACAATGTACATTTTCGTAATAAAAATACATTTACGAGATGCGTCGAATACTACGGTGAGGGAAGACATCGTGAGGAAACCTACCTGTTCCCGGAACAGGTAATAGTTAGTGCTAGTAATGGCGACATGGCTTTCCACCTGTCACATTGAGTACTGACTTGGTCAACACGTGGGTTCGAGGTGGCCTTAGAATTACTACCTTCGCAATTGCGGAGATGGACACCTGAACCTCTGACCCCGCAAGGGTTAATGGTCGTGAACGCGTTTGTTTGTCTTTTGTCACCTTTGTATGATTATAAACTACGAGTGACCCATTGTCTTGACACATTATACCGAGGTTCTGTCTACTCCGCATGTGAACATTGATAAACTGATGTCTTGTGGAAGTTTGGGACGTAGATAAATACGCTGATTACCTACCTTTCTTCTTGTAATGTCGTTAGAGGCGACTAAGGGATCAATAGAATAGGTATTGTTAAACTAACTTAGCTATCTGACACAATAGTCTGTTTTTTAATAAACGAGTACTGAGTATGCCTATCGCATCTTCATTGCATCTGCTCAGTCAAAAGATATTTATTCAATATAAGCACAGTAATAGTACATTCATTGAACGTCGAATTATATTGAGTGGCACTGGTTGTCTTACAACTATGACTCTAGAGATCCCGCCACATAAATTGGCAGTAGCCAAACTTGGAACTAAATTTGACGTGTCCGCCATTGCGTGTTATTTTGTATGAAAGATAAATTTAGTATTACCAGCGTTGTGTTTTTTGCCCACTCTTTGTAATTTTTATGTTTGTTAAGGGTGATTATAATAAATTGATTTCCGGAGTTTCTTGTTAGTTCTTCTACAAGCTAGGGTCTCCGCTGATCTAACCTCGGTAAAAAATATGTAAAGACAATGCTCAATGCCATGTTTGAAATAGTTTTTTTAATTTATACTTAAATCATAAGATAACTTTCAAAGAGAGCTTGTGATATTTATAATTTTGAATATATTATGGCAGATGGAGGCGTCGCTGCAGTTGCATAATTCACTGTTGCCAGTAAACACGCCAAAACTAGCAATCACTGTGCCATACGGCTCGATACATTATAGGTTTCATTTGTAACGGTCTTAGGTTGCAGAGCTATAAACTCAAATAAAACAAATTAATATATCAAAGTCAAAAGTCAAAATATTTTTATTCAAAATAGGCCCTATCACAAGCTCTTATTGAAAGTTATCTTATGATCTAAGGATAACAACAATAAACCGTGGTAAAACCGTTTAAAATGGAGGAGAAAATATAGTTAAGGAAAAACTGGCACACTGCTCACTTTCTTTGTAATCTTTATGTTTGTTAACTAATTATAAAAATAATAATCTTTATTGTTGTTATACTTAGATCATAAGATAACATTCAAAGAGAGCTTGTGATAGGGCCTATTTTAAATAAACATATTTTGACTTTGATATATTAATTTGTTTTATTTGAGTTTATAGCCCTGCAACCAAAGACCGTTACAAATGAAACCTATAATGTATCGAGCCGTATGGCACAGTGAGTGCTAGTTTTGGCGTGTTTACTGGTAACACTGAATTACGCGACTGTGGCGACGCCCCCAACTGCCAATTTATATGGCGGGATCTCTACCGTTTGGTTCGGAAGCCCAAGCATGGAGAAGACCAACAAGAAACTCCAGCCTCAGGGATTTTTTGCCCAATGCCAAATCAGAAAAATAAATATACATTTTTGTTTCATAACTAAGTTTTTTTTTCTGCTGATATGTCAATAATATTTACTACATGATTGTCGACTTCATGCATTTCGGCTTCGATCATATAGAACTACAGCGTGTGAAATGTGAAATGAACTGAAAATGAAATAGTGTGAAATGAACTTTATGTAAATCACGTGGACCAATAGCAACGCGGTAAAAATTTTCGATACTCGTTTCTTATAAAAAATAGACTATACTATTCCACATCACTACGTTCACAACCCATATAGTTAAGCAAAACCAAACCCTATATCACCGAGCTTCTGTCCACCCCGAAAGGAACATCGAAACTTACCCATCGGTTTACCTGAACCATACCAAATAAACAAAGCCATAAAGTCCAATTTCGCTTGGGCGGCCGCCAACAGGTGATCTGGCTCCCAGAATAGCTCACGTTACTCAACCGTCAACTATAGTACACTGACTCAGAAACACACTGAAGCAAAAGTGTTAAGTATGTCGTAAGAGATGAATAAGAGAATCAGGGTTATAATAACATACATAACATACGCTTCACGACTTGTGTATACACACTCCCTTTTTTATTATGGCGGGGTAGTCAGAGGCTTGAATGCCCATCTCCGAAATTTCGAAGGCATGTTAGGTATGGGTCATTCGAAGCCCGCGTGTCACTAGATAGACAGCACCCAACGTGATAGGTAGTGAACCGTATCGCCGTATATAGGTACTGACTATTACATATCCTGAGGGATAGGCAGGTTTTAATAATAATAATAATTCTTTATTTTCCAAAAGATACAATTTAAACCTTATAAATTAGACATTTTGATTAAAGTACACTTTGTAATTGTTCGTCCTGCTGTCACAGACTATATATTTTTGAACAGTGTATACATTTACTTCAATCCCTTTCGGGGTGGACAGAATTTTGAAGACTTAGAATCTCCTAGGTGAATTTTTAGCAAATATTGGGGTTGTGATGTCATATGGAACTTTGGTGACAGGTTGCTAGCCTATCGCCCAATAGATTCCATATACCTTTACTCCCTTAGTCGCCTCCTATAACATGCCGGGAAGAACGGCAGCTAGTTAGCATTCTTTTTAAGTCTTAGACTAGCACAGGGTCACTAGAGTTTTGAAAAAGTAAGATATTTATAAGATTCTTATGTATGTACTTGTTAAAATTAAAAGGAAATTTTGATATATGTAGATATCTGGTAGCTTTTGCTATGTGTATTAGTCTTGTACTATTCTGGGAAATAAATAGAATGCTAACTAGCTGCCGTTCTTCCCGACATGTCGTAGGAGGCGACTAAGGGACTAGGGGTAAATGGAATCTATTAGGTGATTAGCTAGCAACTAGTGACAATTATTCATTAGATACAACCCCGATAGTTGTAACAACTAAAAATTACTACTTACTAACAAAAATATTAAATTTCCAAGGTTCTGTCCACCCCAAAAGCAGTGAAGGACAAGCCTATTTTGCGCAAACAAGACTCGAACCCAGGAACTGGCATCAATCATCGAGCAACCTTTAAAACTATCACGGTAGCACCCACAACTCTACCCACGCTCTGTGGCTACAGTCGTAATGTTGGCACGTGGGTGAACGGGTAGGGTCAGGTTATATATGTAGCGAAGGCACATTCTTAAGATTTGTAATCTGCTAAGGAATGCTAACTAGCTGCCGTTCTTCTCGTATTCTCAAATATAGTTTCATACATACACTGCTTAGCATGAATATTGGGGTTGTAATGTCATATGGAACATTGGTGACAGATTGCTAGCCCATCGCGCAATGGATCCAATTTACCCCTAGTCCCTTAGTCGCTTCCTACGATATGCCGGGAAGAACGGCAGCTAGTTAGCATTCTTTTACGTCCGATGCTAACACGGGACAACGGAGTAGTTATTTCAATATATTCAATATGTTATGATAATCATTGAGGATTTTAGGTCTCAGGTTGATAGCCCATCGACCAAGAGATTCCATTCACCTAGTCCCTTAGACACCTCTTACGACGTATCGTTCTATTTATCCATACTTCCACTCTCTTCTGGAGTGGAGAGAGGAAGCTACATACATACACATCATGCCTGATTCCCTGTAAAGGGGTAGGCAGAGATCACGGATCCCCATTTGTCCCGATCCTGACAGACCACTTTCGCTTCATTGACTTTCATGCTTTTTTTAATACACTCTCGGCGGTTATAGGTTTACCTAACGTCACCATTTTTCAATATAGCGTCTATCTGACTGTTATATGTTATGTTATATGTTTCAAATAATTTATTTATAGTTTATTAAGCTCTTGTTGTTAATTTCGCCCTCTTGCTGGTTCTAACATAATATCAGCGTTGCGTTTGGAGGAGAGGAGATGTTAATGAAGCGAAAATGGTTTGGGACAGATGGGGATCCGTGATCTCTGCTTACCCCTCTATAGGGAATCGGGCGTGATGTACATGTATGTATTTAAGTAGTACAATACAATAAAAATACATTTGCGAAATAAACTAACTATGGTGAGGGAAAACATTGTGAGGAAACCTACTTGTTACCCGAACAGGTAATAGTAAGTTTTTGTAAATGGCGACATGGCTTACCACCTGTCACATTGAGTACTGACTATCTGGTCAACACGTGGGTTCGAGGTGGCCATAGAATTACTACCTCCGTATGAAACGTGGTTAATGCCATACTTATGATACACTTAACTATAACCGCCGAGTGTGTATGCCGTGTTTCGACATCAATGAAGAGAATGTGTTTTAGAAGATTCGGAAAAGATGAATTAGTGATCTCTGCCTACCCTAATACGAATATTGAGTATGTATTTATAGTCTCTACTAGCTGGGACGTAAAAAGAATGCTAACTAGCTGCCGTTCTTCCCGGAATGTCGTAGGAAGTGACTAAAAGATCAAGGATAGAAGAAAGATAATTATTCTATGGCCGTGTTTGTTATATTTCCGAGGTTCTGTTTACCCCGAAAGAGTTTAAAAAACGTCTATAGGTGTATTTATTAAAATAATATTATGGCTAGTACAGACTCAAAACCAAATAGTAAATTGACTTAGAAAATGAATGGTAGAATTTCAATGCTAAGAGACAACCAGTGTCAGGCAAATGTTTTGACTTTCAATGAATGTACTGCACTTGTACTTATCACTACATAGTACAAAACAAAGTCGCTTTCTCTCTCCCTATGTCCCTTTGTATGCTTAAATCTTTGAAATTGATTGATTTTGATGCGGTTTTTTTTAATAGATAGAGTGATTCAAGAGGAAGGTTTATCTGCCACTTGAGGCTAGCGTCCTTTTAAACGAACGGCGCATAACAAAAAAATTGATGCTGATTGAGGGTACTTATAAAATTATATTTTTATGTCACGGTTTAGTTCATAAATGCATCATTCTGCTAAAAATTCTTGTGAGTGAATTACGTCTGTTTTGTGTGGTTTTCTAAACGTTGGAATTTGCTGTTTTTACTATGAGTTCTTCAAGGTAAGTAAATATAAAGCTACAATATCTATATTATTCAATTGACATGAATATACATAATATTAGACTGTGAACAGTATTTATAAAGTGAATATTTGAGATATTTGCAATTCCAAATACATTTATTTGATGACTAAAGTTAGCGTCCTTTATAACGACCAATAGCCTTATGACCTACCATAGCACACTAGCAACTTAGAAAATTATCATTTTGTTATAGGCAGCTGACACTCGACGAGATAATCGAGGAGTTGGAAAAGTGCGATGATCAGTCAATACCCGATACTATTACTATATTGCCGCCGGATAATTATAATGCCGAAGTAACAGATGAGGACTCTGGTGATGAAAATGTTGTTTCGATGCATAACCTACCAGGATCTCAACTACGTGCGCCGGCTGAGGTTCACTTTGATAAATTGTCTAGTGACAGCGAAAGCGAGGATGAGTTCACATTAGCTCAATTGGTAAAACGAAGGAGACTTCAGGAAGATGTGGATGATATCTCCCCCACTCAAGATTTTCCAGTTCCCTCCACGTCAAGCGGACAAACAACTGTTGTGCCAAAAAATAAGCTTTACAAATGGATTCCGCGGGACATTCAACCTGCAATGTCGAAATGGCAAGAAGTACAAGGAGCTGTATTGAATAAAGACCCATTGTACTTTTTCAATTGTTTATTTGATGAAGGAATTATTGAAATGATCATGAATTATACCAATCTATATGCTGCTCAAAATAATAAAGAGGGTAATCTGTCGCTTAGTGAGATAAAATGTTTCATAGGAATACTTTTATATAGTGGTTACGTTATACTACCGAGGCGACATATGTACTGGCAAAATTCATCAGACTGCGGAATGCCGATTGTTTATAATGCAATGTCAAGAGATAGGTTCAAATTTATAATGAGACACTTACATTGTTGTGATAACACGAACTTGAATCCTAAAGACAGATTCGCTAAAGTGAGGCAACTCTTTGATCTATTGAATAAAAATTTTCAAGAATATGCTCCTATCGAAGAAAACCATAGTATAGATGAGGCAATGATCCCATATTATGGAGGCCACCCTTGCAAGCAGTTTATACGTGGAAAACCCATTAGATGGGGCTACAAGTTTTGGGTAGGCACCACACGTTTAGGCTACGTGATTTGGTTCGATCCATACCAAGGTCAATCAACTGAGATTGCGAATGACAACAGGAAGTTAGGCCTAGGAGCTAGTGTGATTTTACAGTACGCGGAAGTTCTTCGTAAATTGGATTCGCAGGCATCTTTCCACTTATTTTTTGATAACTTCTTTTCATCTATCCCACTTATCGATGAACTGAGTGTAAGAGGCTTCAGAGCAACTGGCACCATTAGAGAGAATCGTTTATCGAAGTGTCCACTGCCGCCTAATAAAGAGATGAAGAAATCTGATCGCGGAACCTACAAGCACATGTCTACTAGAACCGAAGAAATTTTGGTCTGTAAATGGCACGACAACAGCGTAGTATCTATTGCATCAAACTCTGCTCGAGTACAACCTGTAAGTAAAATAAAACGATTTTCACAACAACAAAAAAAATACATATATGTTGATCAACCTGCTGTTGTAAAAGCTTATAATGAGAACATGGGTGGAGTTGATAGGTGTGATCAAAATATAGGGCTATATAGAACATCTATACGTGGGAAAAAATGGTATTTCTCGCTCGTTTCTCATTGCCTGGATATGGCCCTTCACAACGCTTGGCAGTTATATAAAAAAAATAACGGGGAATATGATCATCTGCAGTTTAGAAGGAGCGTTGCCACCAGTTTACTCGAGACTTATAAAAAAAATGAAATTCGGAGAGCTGGTCGTACTTCGCAAACTTTCAAGGAAATTTCTAGATATGATGATATAGGTCACTTGGTAATATATAAGGAAAATCAACTGAGATGCGCTGTATGCCATAAAAAAGCTCAATTTGCATGCAAAAAGTGTCAAGTCACACTTCATCCCAAAAATTGCTTCGAAAATTATCATACTTGCAACAAGTAATACCATAAAAATATTAATAAATAAATAATAAACGTTTTTTGTAATGAAAACGATTATTTTGTATTATTTACCTTTTAAAATAAAGTAATGTTATAGAACAGTGCAATAGTAGTACATAGAGCTATCGTTCGTTTAAAAGGACGCCCATTTCCCGCTTTTCCAGGTATGAAATATTTTTTTACTTATTTTTTTTAGTATGTGGGTATATCAAATAATAACATATGTGAAAGTTAGGTCAATCTGACAAAATAAAATGTTTCAGCCACAAGTGGGATAATAACATCCATTAAATAGTAGAGTAGGCTATATATTTTATACCCGTGCGCAGCCGGAGCGGGTCACTAGTGTTGAATAAAATCATTTGACTTTGACTTTATCTTCACGGTTCTGTCCACTCCAAAAGGGATTCAAGGGCATATGTATGTAATAAAAGACCCAACTTTCCACGGGTAGGTACAGAATTAAAAGTTACAGACGTGAAGGATTGGTAACCGTTACATCATAGTTCTATTATTAAATTGTTGGCACGAAAGCATGATTATTCGACTGGGTCATGACGGATATACGCTTTTGGGTAGACAGAGATCTAATGTGCGTAGTGTTACCGGGTAGAAGGGTAGGCAGAGATTATGGTTCCAATTGGTACTTATTGACATCTAACGGCACACTTGTGAAAATGAGTTAAATATACAGTTTGATTCGATTTTGTTTTCTTCGTCGATTGGTGTTGGTTTCATGGCGAAATTTTCTAGCGTCTAGGCGGTAAAAATAATGGATATTTTTGCTTTTTACGACCACTTTTTCATCTTTAAACCTCTCTCCTGTAAAGTTTGCTATGGCCACAGATAATATAATACTCTATGGCCTTTCGGACAAGTGCTTCGTTAGATGTATCGATGAACATTCTATCATACTATTTATTGAACTTATGATGGCATTAGATACACACATACACATCACACCAGTTTCCCTGTAGAGAGGTAGGCAGAGATCACTGGTACCTATCATTCCTGATCCTGACAAACCACTTTCACTTCATTGATACTACACACTCCGCATACTCGGCGATTATTGGTATTTCTAACCTGCACACACTCTACGTATCTATTTATAATAATATTATAAAGCTAAAGAGTTTGTTTGTTTGAACGCGCTAATCTCAGGAACTACTAGTTCGAATTCAAAAATTCTTTTTGTGTTAGAAAGACCGTTTACTGAGGAAGGCTATATAACATCACCCTGCTTCTAATAGGAGGTAATAATATAATATAAAAAATTAAAATGATTATTACAGTGCCATCTTTGTTTCATGTAATGAAAACTTCTGAAAAAATAAAAATGTGGCATATTATTTGATATTGCTTGTGTATGTATATAATATATACATATTATGATATATATCATTTGATGATTTAATTGAAATACCAAACCAGCGCAGGCTAAGCAATAAATCAATATTCATAAATACATAGGAATTGGCAAGACGCGTTAATTTAATGAATGAAACGACCTTAGAGTATTACTCAACACCACCCACGCTGTATATAGGTTTCATAACAGAACGTATTATCTATATTTTAAAAGATTATTATCTCTTTAAAATATTTAATAAATTGATATGTTTTATATATTAAATTAAATCTTATTAGTTATACTACTATGTCAGATAAAAAATATGTCTATAATTATTATATTTAAAAAAATATAAGCAAACATACAAACAAAAAAGTCACATCGCAATAATGCCTTAACACTTTTTGTAGACTGAAAAAGCTTGTGTAGGTGTGCAGTGTGTTAACATCCGTTAGTTATTTGTGGCTCAGTTTATGTGACAAATATAACTATGAAATACAGGAAATAACATATGGGTCTATTAAGGATACGTGCTAGTCTGGGACGTAAAAATATGTAACCAGCTTCCTTTCTATATATATGTGTCTGATAGACGCCATATTGAAAAAGGGCGACGTTAGAAGTACTTATATTTATGTATTTTTTTCGTGTAATGTTCACACTTCTCACTTATTCACTCTTATATATTTTAATATTTCGCCTTTATTTTTAAATAGCAACCCGCACCGCTTCGCACGGGTATAAAAAATATAGCCTACTCCACTATTTAATGGATGTTATTATACAGATAAACCTTCCTCTTGAATCACTCTATCTATTAAAAAAACCGCATCAAAATCCGTTCAAAGATTTAAGCATACAAAGGGACATAGGGACAGAGAAAGCGACTTTGTTTTATACTATGTAGTGATATCGTATGTATATTTATTTTATGCAAAATCGTAAATCTACCCTCTGTGGGCTGCCAGGTGAAAATCGGCGGCTCTGTGAATGTGTGTGTGCTCTCCTTAAGGGCTCTACAGACTACTGCCGAGCTGGACGCCTTTTGAGATTTCCACTACCTGTGTGATATCATATTTAAATGTATTTAATTAAATGAAAGGTAATTTTTATGTGATGTGTATTATGTAATCCAATTATTGTCTATGAATTATATTGTATGTATATTGTAATTGATATGAATATCTCAATATAAACATTATTTTTATTATTACTTATAAACGCTGAGTGTGCATGAGTCTCAATGTAGCGAAGGTGGTTTGTCTCGATCGGGACAGATGGGGATCCGTGATCTCTGCCTACCCCTCTACAGGGAATCTGGCGTGATGTGTGTATACATTATATTAAAAGTTTATATTCATGTGAATACGGTTGTAAATATTCTGATTTGCAAAAACCCACCTACTAAAATCACCTTGGGAACGCATTTATTTTAAAACCACCAGCGACCAGTACAAGGTGACCTCCTATAGCAGGATGCCAAAAGACATTTCCTTATACAGAGACGTAACATTGGGAGATAAGTGGGTCAAGATTAAATGGTTTTTCAATATGGATGAAATTTTTGACAAACAAGCGACTAGTCACGTTTCGATAACGTTTACATTCACGTCCTTTATTCCCTTTCGGGGTGGACAGAACCTCGAAGATATAATATCTCCTAGGTCACTTTTTAGCATGAATGTTGTGAAGATATTATTGTGATGCTATAACCGCCGAGTGTGTATGAGAAGGCGTAAGTGTCAATGAAGCTAAAGTGGTCTGTCAGGATCGGGACAAATTGTGATCCGTGATCTCTGCCTACCCCTCTACAGGGAATCAGGCGTGATGTGTATGTATGTATTATTGTAAAAGTTGGTAAGTACTGGATTTTTTGATATCGTTGCGACTTTTATATGTCAACGATTCAATAGAAATATTATTAAGTCTTATCTGAAATACAGGATCTTAGTATAAGTTTCTGTAATTTTACTCCTAATCCTTACTAATTCTCTTAATACGTGAAACGATATTTTAAATAAGGATAAATAGTAGTTCTTAGTAATAATATTATTCATCAAACACACACTATATCTTAGTAGTTTTAAGTTTGCATTATTTTAATTTTATTTCTAACAAGCAATATCAGATAATATGCCACAATTTGATTTTTTAGAAGTTTTCATTACATGAAACATAGATAGCACTGTAATTATAATTTGATTTTATATTATATTATTCGCTTCTAAAGTGATCTATCAGGATCGGGACTAATGGGGATCCGTGATCTCTGCCTATCCCTCTACAGGGAATCAGGCGTGATGTGTATGTATGAAGTATCGAAAAACAAAATAAATCCTAGAATATTTAAAATCGGAATCGTCCTTGCAGACATTCAAGGTTAAATCGAAAACTGGTTCCGAAAGACCTAAAAATCAGGTCTTGAAGAAAACGAGAATAATATTGCATAAGCTTCACGATTCTTTATTCTTCCTGGGTAGACAGAGATTTATGCTAACGTCACTAGAGTTGAACTTTGTATGCAAACTTTTCGATTCTAAAATATACGAGGAAAAATATAGTTAGGAAAACTGCCCCTCTAAATTAGGATTAGTTGTAATTCAATCAATCAATCAGCCTGTATCAGTCCACTGCTGGAAGTAGGCCTCCCCAAGGCTACGCCACAAAAGACGATCTTTCGTGGCCCTCATCCAGCCACTACCAGCAACCTTCTTGAGGTCATCGGTCCACCTGGCAGGGGGGCGTCCTACACTATGTTTGCCGAGTTGTAATTATTTCTTATTAAATAATTAATATTTTATAGACAATATTTTTTCGTGATTTTTATTAATTTTTCAAGTAAACAAGAGTTATCGCGTAACTTTACGTAATTACCTTTGCTACCCAACGTTTCAGTCATGTTGCAATGGCTATGGTCAAGCATTTACTGCGACTACTTTTCACAGGATATACACAGACTATCCTATCCGGGAACTCTAACTACCCCTCAGAAGAGATATGACCGTGATGTGTATGTATGTACACAGTATCAGACACTAAACACATACACACATACGCTTCACGACTTGTGTATACATACTCCCTTTTTTATTATGGTAGTCAGAGGCATGCTTAGATGGTTTGGATATGTAATGCGGATGAATGATAGTAGATTAAGTGGAAGGGCGGTTACGTAGGGGCCGGCCCAATAAGACATATGACAGTCCGATAGACGCCATATTGAAAAAGGATGAAGTTAGGAGTATCTTTAACCGACGATTGCGTATGAGGAGGTGTATGAGTGTCAATGAAGCGAAAGTGGTCTATCGGGACAAATGGGGAACCATGATCTCTGCCTAACCCTCTACAGGGAATCAGTCGTGATGTGTATGTATATATGTAGTCAGATGCTTAAGTGCCCAGTTCAATTTTGCGTACATTAGGTATGAGCCACTCAAAGCCCGCGTTTCACTACATACAAAGTTTATATTAATCTTGATGACGTCACTAATTCGCCAGTAATTAAGAAACAGCTGTTTATTCAAACCAATGTTACTTGATCCGTAATCCTTACAGAGTCCAAGGCTTTACAGACCTTGATATATTGGTCTTGTTAATACCGAGAATTTGTATGAATAACAGTGTTGTGAATGCATTCGTACTCAGCATACACAGTCGCCAAATATAGCTTCTTTAGTAATTTGTTTGTGTGTGTTTCTTACTATAGCTGACCTTCTATTGGTCGAGAAATGTAAACATTACGTGCTCTATATCCGACGAAGTGGATAGAATTTAAGAACATAACATTCTATATTTATATTTTAAATAATATATAGTTATATGATATTTTTGAATAGCATGTATTTAACTAGCTGCCATTATTCTTAGCATGTCGTAAAAGGCCTATTTAAATTATCCACATTCAATAATCTATTTTAATCTTAATTTACAATCCCTACAAACAAACATTGGAGCTACACGATTCAGAAAAACAACCCCACCCGGCTACCCATCCAAAATCATACCGCACCCAACATCGCTTAACCTCAAAACGGGAAGTGAGTACGTACAAAAATAACCCCAATGAAACACGCCACGTAAACAAGTCGTAAAATAAATGAACATCACTGCCCTTGACACAATTCGCTTGCAAGTTTTATTATAAAACCGACTTGCAAATATTTTAAATTATACATACATACACATCACGCCCGATTCCCTGTAGAGGGGTAGGCAGAGATCACGGATCCCCATTTGTCCCAATGACAGACCACTTTCGCTTTATTGACACTCATACGTCTTCTCATACACACATGGCGGTTATAGGTACTCCTAACGTCACCTTTTAAAATTATATGCAAATATTATACAAATTTACTAGTCTGGGAGGTAAAATTGCTAACTAGCTGCCGTTCTTTCCGGCATGTCGTAGAAAGCGAGTAAGGGAGTAAGGATAAATGGATTCTATTAGACGATGGGCAAGGTCTAAAAACTGAAACTATCATTAACTAAAATTAAATCTATCATTAATCTATCATTAATGTTCATGTAATGTTGTTATACTAAACTGTCATTAATGTTCTATATGACATTACGATGGAATATTCATGCTAAATGTGACCTAGGTGGCATTATTATGTATCCGAGGTTCTGTTCACCCCGAAAAAGATTAAAGTAAGTGCATGTATACGAATATACGTTCTCTGAATGCATCCATACATAGAAACTGTCGATCGCCATCTGGAACGACTGACAAATCTCCCTTGCTTCACTCACACCCATCAACCTTCTCATACATGCTCTTCTGTTCTTCACACTACGTTTGATGTTAGAAGTATTATACATTAGCTCTTATAGAAATAACAAAAGACTAACACGTTTACGACCATTAACCCTTGCGGGGTAGTCAGAGGTTCAGGTTCCACAATTGCGAAGGAAGTAATTCTTTGACCACCTCACGTCCTTCAATTCCTTTCGGAGTCGATACTTTTTAGTATGACAATTGCGGATGTGATGTCTTATGTTATTGGTGACAGATTGCTAGCGCATCGCCCAATGGATTTCCTTTCCCCTAGTCCTTTAGTCGCCTCCTACGACATGCCGGGAAGAACGGCAGATAGTTAGCATTCTTTTCACCTCACAGGCTAGCACGAGATAAATAAGTCTTAAATTGGACTAAAAAGTTAAGTTATCTAAAGCTAAGTATATCACTACATAGTATAAAACAAAGTCGCTTTCTCTGTCCCATGTCCCTTTTGAAACTACCCAACGGATTTTGATGCGGTTTTTTTAATAGATAAAGTGATTCAAGAGGAAGGTTTGTATGTATGATAACATCCATTAAATAGTGGAATAGGCTATATATTTTATACCCGTGCGTAGCCGGAGCGGGTTGCTAGTATGTATATTAAATATATCCAACTCGAACACAAAATAACTTTTACTTTTAGCACCAACCTAACCAAGGCATACTACAAACAATGACGCCATTCATTCAATGCTGCGCCCACACTGTCGCTCTTTACTTAATAAGGCGAAACATGTGGCTTGAGGCAGTGTATGAGTAACATTATGTTGTTTTGCTTATGACATAACATGTATGTTTTATTTTAAACTACGTTTATACCAAATAAGGATATAAGAAAATGTTTTATTGTATTGTGATGAGTAAATAGATTACATAGAAAAAGGGTACTATAAGAAAGAAAGAAAGAAATCACTTTATTCACTACATATAACAACAACGGTAACGGTGAGGGAAAACATCGTGAGGAAACCTGCCTATCCCTCAGGATAGGTAATAGCCAGTGCCTGTACGGCGATACGGTTCACAACCTATCACGTTGGGTGCTGTCTATCTAGTGATACGCGGGCTTCGAATGACCCATACATACTCGTAACATGCCTTCGAAATTTCGGAGATGGGCATTCAAGCCTCTGACTACCCCGCCATAATAAAAAAGGGAGTGTGTATACACAAGTCGTGAAGCGTATGTATGTATGTATATTACAAAAACAAATTAAGGATAAAATAAATGTAAAGAAAACCGTTGATGCAGTGGAAAGGTGCTGCCTCAGTATATGATGCAGCTAGGCTGCATAACTGGTCCTCCGGCAGCACACGAATTATAATATTAAAAGTAACAATAACTGCCGAGTATGTATGAGGAGGTATATGGATATCAATGAAGCCAAAGTGGGTTATCAGGATAGATGGAGATCTGAGATCTCTGCTTACCCCTCTACAGGGAAACGGGCGTGATGTGTATGTATGGATAAGGTTATTTTTATGTATGTATAGGTTATGTATATGTATATATCTTATTACGTACATACGTATATGTTATGTATGGTGTGCCAATAAAAAGGTGCTAAGGAATATTATAATATTCTATGTGTTCTGACGATAAAATAAACAATTTTAAAAGGGTGACGTAATATGTAACTATAACTGCAGAGTGTGTATGAGGAGGTATATGGTTTGTAATGAAGCGAAACTGTTTTGTTAGGATTGAGAAGAAAGAAGTGAAATGCATGTAAAGTCAGGGACATTTATAATTGCCGAGTGTGAATAATGAATGTATAAAGGAGTTTTAGTGTGTCAGGTTTGCCTACCTGTTCAAAAGGCTTTTACTTAATAAGGGAAAACATATGGCAGTGTATGAGTAACATTATTGTTTGGCTTATGGCAAATATATACATAATTTAAACTCGATAACTGCTAATAAAAGCTATAACAAAATGTTTGTAATTTCTTTTTCTAATCACAGCATTCATTCACAGCAATTCTTTTTTTTAATTGAATTGGAACCTGAATTAATTTACTTTATATTTATTCTAAAAGTAAATAGTATCATACTAGTCTTGAATATTAAAAAAAATACTGACGAAAACTAATTACTACGTACGTAATATATTAAGTGTATGTTATATATGTATTCCTAACTCATGACATTAGACATTCTTCTCAAGCCGGTTGTGTTAGTGTGAAGAACAGAAGAGCATGTATGAGAAGGTTAATGGGTGTGGGTGAAGCAAGAGAAATTTGTCTGGATCGTTTCAGGTGGCGATCGATAGTTTCTGTATGTATGTATGCATTCAGAGATTGTTTATTTGTGTACATACACTTACTTTAATCTTTTTCGGGGTGGACAGAACCTCGGATACATAATAAAGTCGCCTAGGTCACTTTTAGCATATATTTATGTCATATAAAACATTAATGACGTGGCGATCGATAGTCTTTGCCTATCCCCTTATCGACGTAGAGGCGTGAATATAATAATATGTATGTATGTATTCCTAACTCAGTTAAACAATATAAATAGCTAAAACAGCACAGACTGTTAACCAAGGCTATGCAGATTTGTCTGTATTAACACACTTCATTGCGTCATTTTTCACACATACGTCACTTTGTGGCATAAGGTTTAGGTTTAAAACACGCTTCACGACGGATTACCTTTTTGGTGTGGTCAGAGGATTGATTTACCTCTTTACTTTGCATGTACTTAGTTTTAAACAATATAATAAAATCTAGAATTCACTAGAAATCTGGTACCCAAAATGAAAGTCTATTACCGTACCTGAAACTTACTATTTCTATCTCCTATTCAGAAGGTTTCCCATCCTTATACTGACAATAATCAGAGTTCCTTAACTTCAGTGATATACGTCCTTTAATCCCTGTTGGGATGGACAGAATTTAGAGACATGAAAACATGTACTTGATCACTTATTAGAATTAATATACGAGAGGAAGTATATCATTATTTTTGTTATCTATACTAATATTATAAAGCTGAAGAGTTTGTTTGTTCGTTTGAACGCGCTAATCTCAGGAACTACTGGTTCGAGTTCAATAATTATTTTTGTATTAGATAGACCATTTATTGAGGAAGGCTTTAGGCTATATAACATCACCCTGCTACTAATAGGAGCTAAGAATATAATATAGAAATCAAATTGTAATTACAGTGCCGTCTATGTTTCATGTATTGAAAACTTCTGAAAAAATAAAAATCTGGCAAATTATTTGATATTGCTTGAAACCTACCCCAACAGGTAATAGTTACTGCTTATTCAATAAATTTCTTTTTGATTACAGAATTAACTCAAAATGGCAACGAAATCTTATTCGAAACACAAAGAGTACAAAGAATTCAAGAGCAGCGGAAACATCGATGACCAGTTCGGTAAGAAAGACATTTATTTACTTATTAACGTACCTTAACTACTTAAAAGGATGGCCAGAGGTTTGCATGCCCTCGAGATTGCATAGAAGTTCAGTTATCACTTTTCTTCAGATAGTCAGCACACAACGTGTCAAAAGATGTTTCGTAAACATGCTATTTAGTATATATATTTCATATGTGGTCATAGAAGTACTACCTTCGCAATTGCGGAGATAAACACCTGAACCTCTGATTACCCCGCAAGGGTTAATGGTCGTGAACACGTTTGTCTATTTAGCATTCTATTTACCAAAGCCTGATATTTGTATAGTATCTATTAAGTAACTTGTGACACGGCTTGCCACCTGTCACATTGAGTACTAACTATCTGGTCAACACGTGGGTGCGAGGTGGCCACGTGGTAAGCCATGTCGTCGTTCGGGGAACAGGTAGGTTTCCTCACGATATTTTCCCTCAAAGTAGTATTCAACGCATTTCGTTAATGTATTTTTAATGCGAAAATGTACATAGAAATTCATTCATTTCCATTGGTACATGCTCAAGCGGGATTTGAACCCCACCACTGAAACAGAGTCAAGCCCCAAACAACTGAACTACGTCGAATTTACTATCATAGGTATACTAGCGACCCACTCCGGCTTTGCACGGGTATAAAATGTATAGCCTACTCCACTATTTAATGGATGTTATTATACATAGAAACCTTCCTCTTGAATCACTCTATCTATTAAAAAAACCGCATCAAAATCCGTTGCGTAGTTTCAAAGATTTAAGCATACAAAGAGACATAGGGACAGAGAAAGCGACTTTGTTTTATACTATGTATTATCTATTCCAGATCTGCTGAAATCGGAGTTGTTGCCGAAGAGCAAGATAGATTCCCTGGGAAAGAACGGTGAAGCGAGGGAATACCACTACGAGTACAAAGAGGAGAAACATCCCACCGGGAAGTATGATCGGAAGGATCTGAGGACTGTCGAGGTATGGAATAGTTAAAAACATAATTCTACATTCACGACCTCTAAACCCTTTCGGGGTGGACAGAACCTTGGTGACAAGAAAACATCTTGGTAACTTTTTAGCATGAATATTGGGGTTGTGATGTTATATGGAACATTAGTGACAGTTTGCTAGCCTATCGCCCAACAGATTCCATTGTCCCCTAGTCCCTTAGTCGCCTCCTACGACATGCCGGGAATAACGGCAGCTAGGTAACATTTTACTTTCTTCACGGCCGTGGCGGTGATGGTTACTAAAGCCTCTAAATACCCCGAAAACACTAATTATAGAGTATATTCAAAAACTTTCATATGTTGTTCCCAGAATAATTCGCATTTACCCAGGAACTTTTCGTGGATCGCTTCTCTAAATATATGCCTTTCTTCTCATCTGTCGTAACAAACACTTATAGACTAAGAGTAAATGGATACTGTGAGGCAATGAGCTAGCAATCAGGCATTATTACATATCAATGCTCTCACAACCCTGTAGTAAAAATATCTTCTATATCTGCATTTACGTTCACCTTTTAAAGTATTAAAGGACGTGAATTAACATATAAATGTATATATTTATCTATTACAGGAATACACAGTACCCCAGAAACCGAAGTCAAAGGAAAGTAGCTCTTATTACTATGAGCGCGCTGAGCGAGATTTGCCTGCCATTAACACCGGCTCTCAAGCGGTCAGGACTTACAATTATGAAGCTACAAGTGCTACACCAGGTAAGGGACGTAAATTAGGTGTAAACTAGCTGCCGTTCTTCACTGTATGTCGTAGAAGGCGACTAAAGGATTAGGGGTCAGTGGATTTTTTTAGGCGATGGACTAGTAACTTGTAATTAATATTTCAAATGACATAAAAACCCCAATGTTCTTGCTAAAAGTGATCTAGGAGATATTATAGTGTTTCCAAGTTTCTGTCTATCCCGAAAAGACGTGACGTGAGGACATAGTGACATATGTAGGTATTTATATGTTTAATATAAGTATATGTTTCTTATATTATACGTCGACGAGTATCCTTAACACAAGTCTTACATGGGCTTACTTAGTAAGGGGCTAGTTCGATTGGACCTTATAATATTATAATTCATATAATAGAATAATATTTATATACATATTTATTAAGTGGCACAGGGTAGGCCGCGTAGACTAAAAATACTGATCAATCAAAAAATCAAAGCAAGGTACGTAGCGTGAAATATAGAAGAGTGTGTATGAAACGGTTAATGGGTAAGAGTGAAGCAAGGGAAATTGGTCAGAATCGTTCTCGGTGGCGATCGATAGTCTCTGCCTATCCCTTTAGGGACCTAGAATGAATATATGTATTAACACAATCGTAGAACAGGGAGGGATCTTCATTTTCTATCCTTTACATAAGCATTAAAATTAAATCGGGTTTTTGAACATATCTCCAAAATGATTAATCAAAACTATAATAATTTCTCTAGTTTATGTAAGAATTTATATGCGTCTTATTATGTTTAACCATGTAAATACTATTTGCAGGGTACGCTAAAGTGAAAACGACAAAAGCTACTAAAGACTTGTCTCACAATGTTGAAGAGCTAGATTCCCTTCTCGTAGACCTGCAAAAGGATCAGGAAAGGCAGCTGAATAAGAGTAAGTTCCGTGCTAGTGTGGGACGTAAAAGAAAGCTAACTAGCTGCTTTTGTTGGTGTAGCGTTAGTAATGATAAATAACTAGCGGGACTTATCGCGTATGTTTTAATATAATAAAGTTACCTTTATTAACCCGACGTTTCGGCTACGCTGCAGCAGCCATGGTCACGGGCAGACATGGGTTAATAAAGGTAACTTTATTATATAAAATTAACGCGATAAGTCCCGTTTGTTATTAGTCATGAGTATAAATCGTGAATCTCTTAAAACTATAGTGGCGTTAGTAGTTAAAGGGTGAATTGAATTGCTGGGTGATGGGTTGGAAAACTGTGAACAGTTACCAATATTCAGTTATATATGTGATCACAATCTATGCTTGCATAAAAACATAATCACGTCCATAATAATCGAAGTGAATAAAACATGTAGTTTGAAAAATGATTGTCCGGCGCTATTTGGGAAGTAAAAAGCATGCTAACTAGCTGCCGTTCTTTCCGGCACGTCGATGAACGAATTGGGCGATGCGGTAGCAACCTGTCACCAATGTTTCTTATAAATTACATCTTCGATATTTATACTAAAGAGTGACCAAGGAGATATTAAGAAGATATTAAACTAATCTCTTACTAGCAAAATGTAAAGGATCTGTATATATATATATAATACATTTTAGTATAAAAAATATTTCTCTTTATATTCTAGGTGGCTATGTCTCCGACACAGCGGAAACGACATATGACTACAGAAAAGTGTAAGTGTAGTTATTCGAATATTACATATACTGTAAATCCCTAGAGGGTTGGCAGATACTCTGATCCTTTAGCCATATCCATTGAGATCACTTTACAGTAGTGATAAAAACATACATACACATCACGCTTGATTCCCTATAGAGGGGTAGGCAGAGATCACGTATCCCCATTTGTCCCGATCCTGACAGACCACTTTCGCTTCATTGACATTCATACATCTTCTCAGACATTCTCAGCGGTTATAGGTACACCTAACGTCACCCTTTTTCAATATAACGTCTATCTCACTGTCATATGTCCTATTGGGCCGACCCCCACGTAACTGCCCTTCCACTGCACTCATATATATTCCTTTTGTCAATTTGCTATCATTCATCCGCATAACATGTCCAAACCATCGAAGCATGCTCTTTTCAATCTTAATAAATTAATTTTATTAGTGATAAATTATCCACCTTTACTGCAATTTTAATTATTGTAATGTTCCATGGTTCTGTCTATCCCTCCACTTCACACCTAACCCGAACGTGTATCATCACTTAGTCTTGCTATTTTATGTCCTTTTCTGCGGCCTTCCAGTCTGGTCGTCGATTGTATATGTAATATGTGTATATATCTATACATAACAAGTATATATTTCTTAAACATACGTCAACTAGCACCCTTAACACAAGTCTCAAATAAACTTACCAAGGTGCTAGTTCAATTGGTGTAGCGTCCTAAATATTACCTTAAATGTACTTACCAAGGTGCTAGTTCAATTGCTGTAGTGTCCTAAAACCTTAAATGTATTTACCAAGGGGCTAGTTCAATTGCTGTAATAGTGTCCTTGATATTCCATTAAATGTACTTACCAAGGGGCTAGTTCAATTGGTGTAGTGTCCTAAAACCTTAAATGTACTTACCAAGGGGCCAGTTCAATTGCTATAATACCTAAACATTACCTACTTCCCTTAACCCCTTCAGGACGCCCGTAAAGACACCTTCCAGCGGCTACTCTTCGTTGAAACGCGAAGAGAGGTACGAAGAGAACGCCTGGAGGGCCCCCACGCCACCTGTCACCAGGACCCAGCTCAAGCAGGAGATGTTCAGGGAGGAGCATACAGGTAGGTGGGCAGATTTGGAGACATCGTGTATAATATACATTAAGGTACACTGACGACTTCCGTGGCACGATCGGTTAGACGTGAAAGGATTACGAAGGGAATTTATTAACCAAAGTAGAAGCTAGAAGAACGTATACAGATAAAATTGGATACATGCTTCTTAAAGCGTGTACGTAGTGTGTTTGACGACCTCCATGATCGGTTAGACACCTGAACGCTAATTCGTGAGGGTTAGATTCCCGGTGGAGGCAGAGTTAAGTACGCTTTTCTACTGCTTTCCAGTCTGGTCGTTGATTAAATATGCTATATATGTATTTGTCTATATATAATATGTATAATTTTTTTAAATATACGTTGACTAGTACCCTTAACACAAGTCTTAAATGTACTTACCAAGGGGCTAGTTCAATTGGTGTAATAATGTCCAAATATTATTATTATTACTTCACGACCTTCAATCCCTGTCGGAGTGGACCGAACCATTGGTTTAATATCTCCTAGGTCGTGATGTTTTATGGTACATTGGTAATAGGTTGCTAACCCAGGGGTTCCCAACCTTTTTCAGCCCGCGGCACAATAACTTGTTTAAAATTTTGTCACGGCGCCCTACCCTAGCTGCTTTTTGAGACGTATAATTATTATAATCGCAAGATATAATAGAACTTTAGACTTCTGGTTTGTTTTCGATAATTCAGTACTCAATCAATAACTGAGAGTCAAGACCACGGGTGTCCTTGTCGGAAAACATAATTAAAATATTTTTGATGATGATTAGAGGATGGACTCACGGCGCCCCTGGTTTCATTCCGCGGCGCCCCCAGGGCGCCGCGGCGCACAGGTTGGGAACCCCTGTGCTAACCCATCGCCTAATAGATTGTATTTATTGTAGACCCTTAGGCGCCTCCTACGACATGCCAAGTAATAAGTAGGTTTTGAAAGATCAAAGACCGTCATTTATGTTCAGGAACCCAAGTCCAATAATGTTTTTTGTAAAATATCAATTCAATATCACTTTAGTGACAGTGTGAAGTTGGTAGTGGATTAGCAAGTGTTAAATTGCACCTTAATAATCGTAGTTTAATAACACACACCTTTAGAGAAGTGATATTGTAATACGACTGTGTTAAAACGTACCATTTACTAGTAGACTTGTTCCCGAGTTGATGGTGGACACTGAACCTCTGACTACCCCACAAGGAGTAATGTCCGTGAATGTTTACTCATAAGGCAAAAAGAAAACATGACAAACGCGTTCACATTAATCCTTGCGGGGTAGTCACAGAATCAGGTTTAAAGCTCCACAAACGCAGAGGTAGTAATTCTATGGCCACCTCGAACCCACGTTTTCACCAGACAGTCAGTATAGAGTACTGACAGGTGGTAAGCCATGTAGCCATTTACAAGCACTAACTATTACCTATACGGGGAACAGGTAGGTTTCCTCACGATGTTTTACCTGACCGTAGTATTTAATGCATATCGTAAATGTATTTTTATCATTTTTGTATTTGAATTATAGGATTATAGGACTCAAATCGGGCCCATTACGGTGACCTAATTATAACAACCCTAAGACCACGAGTGCACACTGTACTTTTGACTACCACGCAAGGAATAATAATCGAGAATGTTCACACACACATATGTATGTTACAGAATCCCGTGTCATCCCCGGGCAAGTATCCCCGGTGTTGCCGCAGCCGGTGCCTGCTCCAACGTACCATCAAAGCCACCACTCATCTCTTACGGCCACTGGATCTGTAAGTATCGGTTTATGGGGTAGACAGAGTTTGAGTGCCCTTTTTACATCACTACATAGTATAAAACAAAGTCACTTTCTCTGTCCTTATGTCCCTTTGTATGCTTAAATCTTTGAAACTACACAACGGATTTTGATGCGGTTTTTTTAATAGATAGAGTGATTCAAGAGGAAGATTTATATGTATAATAACATCTATTAAATAGTGGAGTAGGCTATATATTTTATACCCGTGCGAAGCCGGAGCGGGCCGCTAGTTCTTTAATAAGCCATTCACCACTAAGGTTATGTCGGCTCAAGTACAAACACTGATGCTATGGCGTTTGCACTTGTTATTCCGTCGCCAAGGTTACACCAACGCCGTTAGACGCTACAACCGAAGAAAAAAGAAATTAAAGCTCTAAATCTGTCTTTGTTCTTCAGTTCTTTCCAGTTGAGGATCCAAATATAATCCCAAAGCAAACATTTTTAGCCAGTTTGGCATCACAATTGACTAAATATTCAGCCGAAATTAATTATTTGTATTTTCAACTTTCACTGAGCTGCTGACTTTGTTGACGAACCATAGACGACCAATGATAGTAGATTAACAAAAGGAGTATATATGAGTGAAGTGGAAGGGCGGTTACGAAGGGGTCAGATAGACGCTATATTGAAAAAAGGTGACGTTAGGAGTACCTATAACCGCCGAGTGTGTATAAGAAAATGTATGAGTGTCAATGAAGCGAAAGTGCTATGTCAGGATTAGGACAAATGGGGATCCGTGATCTCTGCCTACCACTCTACAGGGAATCAGGCGTGATGTGTATGTACATATGTTACATATTTGACGATCTCCGTGGCGCGATCGGCCTAGACACCTGAACGCTAACCATGGGGTCCCGAGTTCGATTCCCGGTGGAGGCAGAGCTTAGAACTACGCTTTTCTACTGCTTTCCAGTCTGGTCGTTGATTATATATGCTATATATGTATTTATTTATATATAATATGTATACATTTCTTTAATATACGTTCACTAGTACCCTTAACACAAGTCTTAAATGAACTTACCAAGGGGCTAGTTCAATTGGTGTAATAATGTCCAAATATTATTATTATTAACCCTTCCAGCTACCTCGCACCCCGACACCAATGAATAAGGTGACAACGACAGTCAAGACCTATACCTACGAAGTGCCGGCCGATCAGGTAATACCTGTTCCCCATGAGACCTCTTACGTCAGGACTGAGGACCGAGCGCTTCATACTAGGTGAGTTATTACAATGTATAAATAGAAGCAGCTGTAGCCCAGTGGGTAAGACTATGAGAAAGGTCCTAGGTTCGAATCCCGACTCTGGCATGTACCAATGAATGATATTTAAATATGTGTTTTTCATTTACGTACATAATTTACAGTCGCTAACGGTGAGGGAAAACATCATGAGGAAATCTGCCTATCCCTCAGGATAGGTTATAGTCAGTGCCTATATACGGCGATACGGTTCACTACCTATCACGTTGGGTGCTGTCTATCTAGTGATACGCGGGCTTTGAATGACCCATACCTAACATGCGTTCGAAATTTCGGAGAGGGGCATTCAAGCCTCTGACTACCCCGCCATAATAAAAAAGGGAGTCTGTAGACACAAGTCGTGAAGCGTATGTATGTATGTATAAATAGATACATATGGATTCACATGTTTGAATCCGTTTCGCGGTGGATAGAACCTTGGCGATACGATCATATCTCCTAAGGGGTTGATGTATCATATGAAACATTGGTGAAAGGTTGCTAGTACCATAGATTCTTTAGTAACCTCTCACGACATTTCGGGAAGATCGGCAGCTAGTTAGCATTCCTTTTACGTCCCAGCTAGCACGGGAAATCTTGATAAATGATTTGATAGTATGTATAGTATCATATCCGGCTCGAAGGACCAAAATTTTGGGGCTTGTTGTCATGTATATGGGTACGGGAATGGGAATATCGTACCATAAATACATACGCTTCACAACTTGTGTATTCACACTCCCTTTTTATTGTGGCTGGTCAGATGCTTAAGTGCCCATATCTGAATCTTCGAAGGCATGTTTCGTATGAGCCACTGTAAGTTCGCGCTTCAGTAGATAGACAGCACCCAACGTGGTAGGTATATGGACTTGGGCCCCAAATAGTCAGTACTCAAACTGTCAATTGGCCATGGCGCTTTTAACACGCACTTACTATTACCTACCTATCACGTTGGGTGCTGTCTATCTAGTGATACGCGAGCTTTGAATAACCCATACCTAACATGCCTTCGAAATTTCGGCATTCAAGCCTCTGACTACCCCGCCATCAAAAAAAGGGAGTGTGTATACACAAGTCGTGAAGCGTATGTATGTGTGTATGATAAATCAATCTACTGTCAATTGGCCATGGCGCTTTTAACACGCACTGACTATTACCTGTTCCGAGAAGGTAACGATGTTATCCTTCACCGTATGAATCTATATACTTAGTTTATTTGAACTTCTCAGTAAACGTAGTGTGGGGCGCCCCCCGGCAAGGTGGGAAGACGACCTGCGCAGGTTGGCCGGCATCGAATGGATGCGAACGGCCACTGACAGGGAGAAGTGGCGTCATTTGGGGGAGGCCTATGTCCAACAGTGATTTGATACAGGCTGATGATGATGATCTGAACTTCTTTCATATTTTTTTTCTTTCTTACAGCTCAGTGACCCAGCCTCTGCCGCCACCAACCGTGAACCACTACTCGATGCAGAGTTCGCAACTGGCAAGCAGCACCACGCACCAAATCCCACCACCCACCACTGAGAGCTTCCACCGGGTCACTGAAGGTACATTCTTTAATCCCTTTCGGAGTGGACAGAACCTTGGAGATATAGTATTTCCTAGGTCACTTTTAGCATGAATATTACATACATACACATCACGCCTGATTCCCTGTAGAGGGGTAGGCAGAAATCACGGATCCCCATTTGTCTCGATCCTGACAGACCACTTTCGCTTCATTGACATTCATACATCCTCTCATACACTCTCGGCGGTTATAGGTACTCCTAACGTCACCATTTTTCAATATAGCGTCTATTTGACTGTTATATGTCTTATTAGGCCGGCCCCTACGTAACCGCCCTTCCACTTCACTCATATATATTCCTTTTGTCAATCTGCTATTATTCATCCGCATAACATGTCCAAACCATCGAAGCATGCTCTTTTCCGCAACCTTATGCAACAAACCAAATTTTACAGGAGAGTGATTTTTCACTTCTTAATTAAATAAATAAATTCTCTTTCAATTACGCGTAATGACATAACATACTCCCCCGCCTCACCGCTCCATTTTTCAAAGGATTTTAAAACTTTTTTCTGTGTATATAAAGTCGATTATCGCGGTTAATTCTGTATACTTAAGTCATTTTCGTAAAAAGTTGCACAAGTGCGAGTTTGGTCCCGAAGGTGCGATATACGTATATAGGTACTTTTATCCCTTTCGGGGTGGACAGAACCTTGGAGATATAATATCTCCTAGGTCACTTTTAGCATGAATATAATGATAATATTGTAGGTCGTTATTACACCAATTGAACTAGCCCCTTGGTAAGTACATTTAAGATTTGTGTTAAGGGTACTAATCAACGTATATTTAAGAAATAGATACTTATTATAAATAAATATATACATATTATATAGTATATATAATCAACGACCAGACTGGAATGCAGAAGAAAAGCGTAGATAATAGATAGATAATATCTGCTAGGTCACTTTTTAGCATGAATATTGGGGCTGTGATGTCATATGGAACATTGGTGACAGGTTGCTAGCCTATTGCCAAATAGATTCGGGTCACAACATCCCGCGAAGAATGTCTGTAATACCCCGTTACTAATGTACGGAATGAGGTATTTGTAGTATTGTACATGTTCATACATACATTCACGTCCTCTCTCTTTCGGAGTGGACAGAACCTTGGAGACAAACAACACACACCCCGGACAGAACTTTGGACGATAATATCTCCCAGTCCCTTTTTAGCATGAATATTGGGGTTGTGATGTCATATGGAACAATAGTGACAAGTAGCTAGCCCATTGTTGAATAGATTCTATTGACTCCTAGTCCCTTAGTCGCCTCTTACGACATGCCGGGAAGAACGGCAGCTAGTTACTAGCATTCCTTTACGTCCCAGGGGACAGTTTTATATATCTGAGTACTCGATTCCAAATCCTTTATACTAGCACCGTTAGTTACTCTCTTACTTACATATACATTCATGTCCTTTAATTCATTAGAGTTGTGATGTCATAATGGAACATTTAAAGGATGCTAGCCCATCGCCCAAGAGGTTCTATTGACCCCTAGTCCCTTAGTCGCCTGCTACGACATGCCGGGAAGAACGGCAGCTAGTTAGCATTCTTTTTACGTCCCAGATAAAGACAGTACTTTTCTTTCATTATTTACCTTTCTAATCTTTTCAGATCGTTTCAACGAACGCCTGGTTCATCCGAAACCCGTGAATGAGGTTAGGATCGTGTCAACCAACACTGCTAATGGCCATGGACCATACGTGAGTATACCTTTCTGTCATCAGCCTGTAGCAGTCCACTGTTGGATATAGGCCTTCCCAAGAGTACGCTAAAACACAATCACTCGTGGCATTTATCCAGTCACTGCCATCGGTCAACCCGGCAGGGGGTTGGTCAAATTAATAATAATATTTGGACATTATTACACCAATTGAACTAGCCCCTCGGTAAGGGTAAGGGTACTAGTCAACGTATATTAAACAAATATATACTTATTATATATAGATAAATACATATATAGCATACATAATCAACGATCAGAATGGAAAGCAGTAGAAAAGCGTAGTTCTTAACTCAATTTCCACCGGGAATCGAACCCGGGACCTCACGATTAGCGTTGAGCTAACCGATCGCGTCACGTTATTGTACCTTTAGATAATGTATACATACATACACATAAAATAGCGGGTCTTCAGTGTTCAACAAAAGCTGACTGACTGAGCCTTTTGAGATCACCAGAACTAGCTGACTGATATCATATTTTAATTTATACGAAATGTAATTTAATTGAAAGAAATGTCAATGAAGCGGAAGTGGTCTGTCAGGATCGGGACAAATGGGGATCCGTGATCTCGGCCTACCCCTCTACAGGGAATCAGGCATGGTGTGTATGTATGTATGAATGAAATGTAATTTTTAAATGTTATGTATGTGAAATGAAATCCAGTTATTATTTATGAATTCTATTGTATGTAATTGATGTGGATTCCTCTTCTTATTATTACACATCACGCTAGTTTCCCGACAAAAGGGTAAGTATTGATGATTGATGACAGAGTCAAATAGTCACTCTTTTGTCTTACGCTGACTATGTAATGGATTATATACTTCTTGAAATCGATAAAAGTGTCTTTTATACACGATCTGAATACATTCAATACCGCCTACCAACTTACAGCAACCGCCATCTACGTACAAGTTTTCGGAAACCTCCTACTCCGCATACAACACTACCGAGAGATATCCCAGTTCTCCGTCACCCGTGCCTGTTCCCCAACAGACTCCTAAGAAACTGGATGACCTGCTGGCTGACTTCCCCGAAGCTGTAAGTATAGTGTGGGACGTAAAAATAATGCTAACTAGCTGCCGTTCTTCCCAACACGTCTAGGTATTTGGAGATTATTAGGATGCGCTAGCAAATCTGTCATCAATGTTATGATAATACAACCCCAATATTTATGCTAAAAGTGACCTAAGAGATACTAAATCTCCGAGGTCCTATCCAGCCCGAAAGGATACATATGGCATAACAATGAAATCGTACTAGAAAAATTCAGGCCGAATCTCTCTAGTATGACTCCAAAACGAAACTTAAAATGTCACGAAATAATAACTTATCGAACCTCAACTTTATAACTGTAAACATAGTGGTTAAATTAGGTTGAAAGGTGACTAGTGATTTGAGAAAAAAAGGATCTATGTCTTAATATCCTTATCTTTGCAAGGATCCTAGGATCCTTACGAAGCTTCTCATAAAACCGATTATTCTACAACATATTTAACTATATCTATCTATGTCTATATAAGAAGAGAAAAAGGCTTCAATATATGTATGAGAACAATTCCTATTAATAACAAGACATTTAACAGCCAGATAGACGCTATATTGAAAAAAGGTGACGTTAGGTGTACCTATAACCGCCGAGAGTGTATGAGAAGATGTATGAATTTCAATGAAACGATAGTGATCTGTCAGGGGATAAATAGGGATCCGTGATCTCTGACTACCCCTCTACAGGGAATCAGGCGTGATGTGTATGTATGTTTATTTCCTATTATCCCCCAGCGCTTCCCAACCCAACCCGATGGCGTATACCATCGCAAAGTCGAAGTTCTGCACGAGAGTTCCACTCAAAAGGAGTCAAAGGCGCCCCCTATAGGCACTACGAAGAACGTGGCCGGACCCCCCGTGTACTACCCTCCAGGGCATACCCCCTTCGAGAAGAAGGAGGGGTATGAAGCTAGTGTAAGTATATGAATATATGTATACAACATAAATGAAGGAAAACATCGTGAGGGGTAGGTAATAGCCGGTGCATATATACGGCGATACGGTTCACTACCTATCATGTTGGGTGCTGTCTATCTAGTGACATTATATCTAGTGAATGCGGGTTTTAATTGACCCATACCTAAAATGCTTTCGAAATTTCGAAAATGGACACCCAAGCCTCTGGCTACCCCGTCACAATAAAAAAGTGAGTGTGTATAAACAAGTCGTGAAGCCTATGTATATGTATACAAAACATACAGAAAACATCACTATTTATACTTGTTTTTGTCCTGTGCTGGCTTGGAACGTAGAAAGAATGCTAACTAGCTGCCGTTCTTCCAGGCATGTCGTATAAGGCTACTAAGGGACTAGGGGGTAAATGGTTTGTATTGGGCGATGGACTAGCAACCTGTCACCAATGTTGCATATGACATCACGTCCTTAATATTTATACTAAAAGTCAGCTAGATTAAAGGATGTGTATGTATATTATAAAGACATCATAGGATCGGATATGTACACAGGTATTTTTTAGTAAAGAGTATCACTTTTTTATAGGAAAACGGCGACATGGTTTACCACCTATCACATTGGATACTGATTTTTAGGTGTAAAAAGTGAGTTTCGTGTGACCAAAGAACCTTTGTTGACGGTGGAAACTCAACCTCTGACTACCCGAAATAGACTACGGTCGTCTACACATATGTATATTTATGTGTGTTACAGGCAATGCAATCCGGCGGTGCCTACGCGTCAGGTAAAGCTATGTATGAATACGAAGCCGGTTCCAAGTCGAAAGAAAAGCACTCGGAAAAGAAAACAGCAGTACCTATCTGCCTACCCCTTTGCTGTGCTATGCCGTGCACTATTATGTAAAGGGAACAACAAATCTTATAGTTTTGGGCATATAAAATACTATATACAACTACTAGCGACCCGCTCCGGCTTTACACGTTTATAAAATATATAGCCTACTCCACTATTTTGGATGTTATTATACATTTATAAACCTTCCTCTTGAATCACTCTATCTATTAAAAACACCGCATCAAAATCCGTTGCGTAGTTTCAAAGATAGTATCGTTTCATTATATGACCGCAGTTAATAATTGAATTGAAATGTACCTACATCAGAAATGAGAGGTTACAACAATGATTAAAGTTTTGTACTTATAATATCAGTTGAACTAAATGTAATTTATTATTCAATTATTAAATATAATTTTATGACGGCATGTTATGTTATTATATTATATTTGTTTGACTACATGAAATGATAAAAAATAGAAATGAATTGAATAAAGTTTCATTATATGAAAGCGGTAAATAATTTGATTTTATATGCTGAAATGTGCATCAAAATAAGAATAAAGAAAGTTACTTTTGGGATATTTTGATGTACATTTTAGTAAGTATATTAATGAAAAATTGACATTGATAAATAAGTGTTTAATATACTTGTTACAACAATTATTATAGTGATAATTGAAGTCAATAAACTAATATATGTATTATATTTGCCCAGAACTTAAAAACTTTTTGTAATAGTTATGTTTTGTATGTATTGAAGTACAATTTAAGTTTAATATAATAAGTCTTAAGTACAAGTTAGGGTTGAAAATTACAATAGACAATTATTTCTACTGTATCAAAATATTATATGAAAACTGACTATTCTTCTCTTTAGGCAAAAGTCAGTGTCTATAACCGTTACCACCTATGGAGTATATATAATATACGGTTTGTAGATTGACTATTACCTACATATTTAGATGGATACATATACTTAATTATGTGAATTTAAATAGTGTATTGTGATTTTCAATCTTATTTTGAATGTAGTAAAGTTGAATATTACTAACGAACCTCAATTATGTTCAAATAATTATGTTGCTTTTTATAGATAGTAATTTTATATGAAAAGTTAAACAGTTAATTTTGATACTAATATTTAAACAAAATTTTGTATTACTGTAAAATATTTACTAAATCAATTCCTTACTACAATATACCTTAAGAAAATGGTAAAACAGGATACACACACACTCGGCGGTTATAATAACTTCTGATATCCCTTCTTCAGTATTTAAATCCCGAATTACACATACGTACATTCACGACCATAATATTTGAAAGAGTAGACAGAAGTACCTGGCAGTCATTTATCAATTTTGCTATAATCTCTATCGGGGTAGACACAGATTTGACTCATCACCTGTATAGTCATAGTCACAAACTTGATAAATGACTATTGTCTAGCTAAATATAATCATACTATTTAGTATATAGTCAAATGAAATTTCTATGACAATCTTCTATAGATTGTTTACTGGCTACCTCTTCGCTATTGTGGTCGTGATGTATATGTATGATTGCGATAAAAAATTTATACGTTTAACATAGGTTTAAGTATGAAATTTGTACTATGTTAATTTTGATATTATTATTCGTTATTAAATAAAATAAAAATTAACTTTTTATTATTTGTGTTTCATTTCTTAGACTAAGGTCCTAGTTATATGCCTTTATATATTGATGATAAGACCATTATTTCCCGTGCTAGTCTGGGACGTAAAAAGAATGCTAACTAGCTGCCGTTCTTCCCAGCATGTCGTAGGAAGTGACTAAGAGACTAAAGGTTCTGGTAGTAAAGGTAAATCTATTGGGCGATAGGTTAGCAACCAGTTAGATATAGATTTATTGTTATCATTTAGCTTAGTCTATACGTAGCCTCCTATGACATATCGGAAAGAAGGCCATTTAATTCGTATTATGTTTATACATGCGTAATCCCAAAAATACAGTTCAAACTAGAAATTTGTAGATGTCGCTACTATATTTTTTGATTATGTAATGACTTCGTTTAAAAAGTAGTATATAACCAAGGTATTAAACATAGCTTCTGACGTTAGGGATACCGATTATTGTTATTTGTACAAGTATCACTTAGTAGTTTAGTGGTACTATATTCTATAATATCTAAAAGTCATGTTTACAATACATCACGACTATGTCCCTACAGAGATCATGGAAGTTTTTCTCTTCATTATGATCCATATACCTCTATATACAGGGTGGCGCATTCAAAACGGTCAGTATGGGAAAGTCTGAAACTATAAGAGATACGAAGATTTGTTCCTAGGAACCATGTCACCGATTTTGATAAAAAGAAAAACTGCATTCATACTTTCTTTGAAAAAACACGTTCCTCCCATGCGTGAAAGATTATAAAAAATCTTTTACAGTAAAAAAAGTAAACTTTATTCAAATATTTTTTATTTACAATTTAATGATAAAATTAAATTCTATGAAACATAATATCGACAACAATGGCTTTAACATAAAAAAGTTCTTGTGAAAGTTCAATATTATTTAATTTCATACTTGATAAGTTCATAGACAAAATTATAAAAGTCAAGTCAAAAGTATGGCCGCCGGTAAAAATTGTGTGGTTATGATTCCCATGTCAGGTACTTAAATTTCTGTTACTCTATGCCACTTGTCATAGAATAAAATATAATATAGTCAAAGTAAAAGACGTCTTTGCCAACCATAATGTACGAAATTATAAAAATTTTTAGTAAACAAATAGTAAATTTTGCGTGTTTACTGCAAATTATATTCAATTATACAATATTTTTCATAAGATGAAGAGTTAATACAAACGAATCATGAAGAACGCTATTACTATACTAGTGTTCATATTGATAATGAAAATTACTTATATAATAGGTAATCTTTTCTCATCTTTTCACACATTTATTTGTATTCGTACCGTATACTTTATGGGTAGTCAGAGGTTGAGTCAATCGATCAATCAATCAGCCTGTACTAGTCCACTGCTGGACGTAGGCCTCCCCAAGGGTACGCGACTATGTCGGCGTATAAGTAGTGGACTAGTATAAGCTGATTGATTATTTAATTTTATCGTGATAAGACCCGGTCTCATATAGTAAGTAAACAAACCGCAAATGTTTAAAAATAACATGTATATACAATCAGGATCTACGTGGTTGTTGTTTATTTCGACAAATAGGCAGGTTTCCCATTAAGTTTTCCCTCACCGAACATCTTCTTTTTCCCGTGCTAATCGGGGACTTGAAAATAATGTAACCATCTTGCTTTTGGCTATTTTTGTTAGGAAAGAGTATTTTTAGCTATGCGTTCCGGGTTTGATCCCAATTGGGAGCATGTTCTTTTGGAATATATCTATGTTTTACAATAGTTTCCCAAATTGGTCTATTTGAGGTACTGTATTATTTATTACGTGTACTAAGAATACGAATAATAAAAATAATTCAGACTTCTTCTATTGACCTATCAGAATGAAAAATAACACTCTTGCAGCGGTTTTGAGTTAGTGATCCAAAATAAATAAGGGAGTTGATCTAAAAAGTACGTAATTTGACCATAGGGGTCAGAGGTAACAGTTCATTATGGAAAAGGTGTTACTTATTCAAAATTGTTCATATTCTACTACTTACTACTACTTTTACACTACACGGTAATAATTTATTGTCTAGTTCATTTTACTTACTATAATAGAGTAAAAAGTGAATAAATGGATGGATAGATGAAAGGAGGGTTACGAAAGGAATTTATTTAGCCAAAGTAGAAGGTAGAAGAACGTATACAGATAAAACTGGATACATGCTTTTTAAAGCGTGTACGTAGTGTGTTTGACGACCTCCATGATCGGTTAGACACCTGAACGCTAATCGTGAGGTCCCGGGTTCGATTCCCGATTGAGGCAGAGCTAACAACTATGCTTTTCTTCTGCTTTCCAGTCTGGTCGTTGTTTATAAATGCTATATATGTATTTATCTATATATAATAAGTATATATTTCTTAAATATACGTTGTCCAGTACACATAACACAAGTCTTCAGTGTACTTACCAAGGGGCTAGTTCAATTGGGCGTAATAATGTCCAATTATTATTATTATTAGAATAAGAACATGTACGAGAAGGTTAAATGGTGTAAGTGAAGCAAGATAGATTTATCAGGATCGTTCCACGTGGCGATCGATAGTCTCTGCCTATTTCTTTAGAGACGTAGAGACGTAAATATATGTATGTATGTAGTAACTTTTATTATCTACATGCAGTGATTAAATATCTTTTTTTATTCCTTCCTTTTCAGCTCCTGTCATGCTGATGGACCCCGTAGATGAAACGAAAGACTTGAAACGTTTTGACCCTGATTTAGAGCGTTTAAGGGACAAAAACGATCCTGGAATGATGTTATCAACTGTTCCTTTCAATGCTCAGGTAGGTGGAATACCAGGGGCTCAAGTCTAATAATGCTTTTTAGCAAAATTGTGGTTCAACAGCTATTCTGCGATCGCGTCTCGGTAAACGTAGTGTAGGATGTCCCCTGCTAGATGGACCGATGACCTGAAAAAGGTCGCTGGTAGTGGTTGGCTAAGGGCCACGAGTGATCGTGTTTTGTGGCGTTACCTTGCGGAGGCCTAAGTCCAGCAGTGGACTGTCATAGGCTGATTGATTGATTGAACTATTCAGTAACGGTGTGTAGTTTTCATGGAATACCAAAAGTGTCAAATTTGATCATTGATGACAGGTAAAGTGTGACACCTAAAAAATGGCGATTTTTGTCACTTTTGCTAGTTTAAGAACAAAATCATACCGTCGCTGATGTGATATTGAACTACGATTTAGCAAAAAGCATTAGTGGACCCCTGAATACAAACATTAACGAATATAGCATCATATTACATTGTTTGTGAATAATAAAACGTACATGCATACATATACGGGCGTGAACCTGTAGAGGGGTAGGTTTAGATCATGAATCCCCATCTGTCCCGATCCTGACGAACCATTTTCACTTCATTGACACTTGTACGCCTCCTTATATACCCTCGGCGGTTAAAGGTACTTCTAACATCACCGTTTTTCAATATAGCGATTATCTGACGGTCATTTGACTTTTTGGTCCGGCCTCTACGTAAGCACATTTTCACCTCAACTACCTATATTTTTGGAAGAAGATGTAGGGACTAAAATTGAATAGGGCATGCCTCGATAGTTTGGAAAATTATACGGATGAATGATAGTAGATTGACAAAAGGAATATATGTAGATGTTTGTTATATGTACATATGTTTCAGATATTAGAAGAGGAGGTCTTCAAATGCAGTGCCACTATCATTTCGAGAAGCTACTTGGTCACCCTTGCTTCGTGCTTTAAAGTGTAAGTATAATGTTACGTGATTTGTAACAATGGGAACGATATTCCATACAAAAAAACCAATTGTATTTGCAAGCTACTGTGCCCCCTATATGCCTATGTATAAGTCCCAGATTCGCTTAAACATCCGAGTTGTTTACATTAAAGTCATGGACGCACCCCGATCGTCTATTGTTTGCGATAGCCTTCTAGTACCTTCCTTGATATCGAACATTCTATGCCGTGGCTGTACAACGAATGTTCCAGACGATGTTCCTAACAATAACATACACCTTCTTAGCATAACCGAGTCCACTGCTGGTCGTATGCCTTTTGCTATTTCCTCCACTTATGTCTATTTGCAGTGCCTTTCCTTCAAGTTGGCCCTGCTATCTTCTTGATGACGTCCTACCATCTGGCAGCTGAGGTTTTAGTCTACTAATGCATTTTAAGCACAAAATTAGGTCAGCAGTCATCATCAGCCTGTAGTAATCCACTGTTGGACATAGGCCTCCCCCAAATGACGCCACTTCTCCCTGTCAGTGGCCGTTCGCATCCATTCGATCCAACCTGCGCAGGTCGTCTTCCCACCTTGCCGAGGGGCGCCCCACACTACGTTTACTAAGACGCGGTCTCCACTGAAAGTTCAGTAGTGATACAATAGTACTTGAGTGGCAGTAATTTAACACTTTTGATACTCCACTGACAACTTTACGCCACTGAAGCGCTATCGAACTGTGTCTCGAAAGCGGATTTATAATTTCGTATAAAACCCAAGCACGTAACAATGTATGTATGTTTAACAGGAATAGCGTACCCTTTATGTATCAAGTGATAGTTCGAAGCACCACTATTTATGAAGGTGTAAAGTATCCAGTGCTGATTTACTACATCCATGAAGACTTTGATCGGAGTACCGGAGAAAATAATATAGCTCTCGTACAGGTTAGTGTATACTAGTGACCCGCTCCGGCATCGCACCGGTATAAAATATATAGCCTACTCCACTATTTAATGGATGTTATTATACATATAAACCTTCCTCTTGAATCACTCTATCTATTAAAAAAAACCGCATCAAAATCCGTTGCGTAGTTTCAAAGATTTAAGCATACAAAGGGACATAGGGACAGAGAAAGCGACTTTGTTTTATACTATGTAGTGATAACCTTTAGTAGCTCTAACCGCCGAGTGTGTGAGGTGTACGAGTGTCAATGAAGCGAAAGTGGTTTGTCAGGATCCGTGATCTTTGTTTACCGCTCAACAGGGAAACGGGCGTGATGTTTGACGACTTTCGTGGCTCGATTTGTTAGACACCTGAACGCTAATCGTGAAGTCCCGGGTTCGATTCCTGGAGGCAGAGTTAAGTAGTACGCTTTTCTACTGCTTTCCAGTCTGATCGTGCTATATATGTATTTATCTGCATATAATATGTATATGTTTCTTAAATATACGTTGACTGGTACCCTTAACACAAGTCTTCAACGTACTTACCAATGGGCTAGTTCAATTGGTGTAATAATGTCCAAATATTATTATGCGTTACTATGTATGTGCATTAGAAATTCAAGTATCTCAGGAACCTTTAAAAGTAAATATATAAATATAGTAAGTATATTTCAGCAAAATTACCTAACGTGCCATCGGAATTTCGGAAATAAGCACTCAAGCCTCTGACAACCTGTCACAATACAAAAAGGGAGTGTCTATATACAAGTCGTGAAGCGCAGGTTATATTTATACTTGTCTGTATGCTAACGATACGTTATTCAAGCCCTTGTCTACCCGTACGATATTTGAATTCGACGTAGCTCAGTTGTTTGGGGCTTGGCTCTGCATCAGTGGGTATAGGGTTCAAATCCCGTTTGAGCATGTACCAATGGAAATGAAGTTTAATGAATTTCTATGTACACTTTCGTAATAAAAACACATTTGCGAAATACATCGAATTATACGGTGAGGGAATACATCGTGAGGAAACCTACCTGTTCGTCGAACAGATAATAGTTAGTGCTTGTAAATGGCGACATGGCTGACCACCTGTCACATTGAGTACTGACTATCTGGTTAACACGTGGGTTCGAGGTGTCCATAGAATTACTACCTTCGCAATTGCAGAGATGGACACCTGAACCTCTGACTACTAATAATAATATAATAATAATAATATTTGGACATTATTACACCAATTGAACTAGCCCCTTGGTAAGTACATTTAAGACTTGTGTTAAGGGTACTAGTCAATGTATATTTAAGAAATATATACTTATTATACATAGATAAATACATATATAGCATATATAATCAACGACCAGACTGGAAACCAGTAGAAAAGCGTAGTTCTTAACTCTGCCTCCACCGGGAATCGAACCCAGGACCACACGATTAGCGTTCAGGTGTCTAACCGTTCGCACCACGGAGGTCGTCAAACTAGGTTAATGCGTTCGTTCGTTTGATATTTGTAATGATTTTTTTCTCTGACTACTAAGGTTAATGGTCGTGAATGCGTTCGTTCGTTCGTTATTTGTGATGACTTTCTTTTTGACTAGGTACACGCAATGTCGTTTGACGAGAACGTATCTTCGAAGATTGTCGCCGCTGCGAACTTCAACCTGACTCTGCAGCAGCCTGCCTGGACCATTGGCTGGGGCACGGACAACTCCAGCCAGGTTAGTGTAGTGACATCTCTTGTTGGTTGCTAGTAACTACATATATAAAGCTAAAACATTTATACATACGAGTATTATGCGTTTACTGATTGAATGTACGTTTGTCTGTGCAAATGTAGCAAAATGACGTCACGAAAAATATTCAGTAACGTTACCAAAAGACATACATACATACATACGCTTCACGACTTGTGTATACACACTCCGTTATAACGTTACCAAAAAACAATGAATTATAAAATTACAATATGTTATATGGAGATGAATTAGTATACTTTGATTGAAAAATTATATTTTTGAACGTTTTTCTAGATTTCTCTAACAATGGCCGACACTGGATCCTCGTAATGGTTAGATACAACCACAACTTCCCTTTTTAAATCTAGAGACATTGATTTTAGTTCGAAAAAATTGTATCGTCATCAAAACATATATTCAACAAGTGCTTTGTAAACCGTATTCATTGACTCAGTGAACGCATAATACAAAGCATAGGATGCACGCAGCGTGAAGAACAGAAGAGCATGTAACAAGGTTAATTAATGAGTGTGAATGAAGCAAGAGTCATTTGTCACCCGTTCCAGGTGGCGATCGATAGTCCCTCCCTATTCCGTTGAGGACGTAGAGGCGTATATATGTATGGATATATTATTTTTCATATTTCATTGCTGTTTTTCTTTATTTTCTTTCTTAACTCCTTTTCTTATGACCTTAAGCTTTACCTGTTAGGATGCCCTATCTATTAATAGATTACCTATTCTTATTCCCCAGCCTGGTATAGGGTTTAAGACCCTTATGTACAGTGACGTCATAGTGGTAGCCTCAGCTGAATGCATCGATGCACCAGATGTTCCTGACCGATGGCAGCGCCGCATCATATGCGTGAAGCCTATTGTGACACCGCAAAATAAGGCTTTTGGTAAGATAAAGAATGATACTTTTATTACTCTCCCGCAGGATAGCTAATAGTCAGTGCCTATTTACGGCGATACGGTTCACTACCTATTACGTTGGGTGCTGTCTACATCCCATGACCCATACCTAACATGCCTTCGAAATTTCGGAGATGAGCATTCAAGCCTTTGACTACCCCGCCATAAGAAAAAAGGGAGTGTGTATACACAAGTCGTGAAGCGTATGTTATGTTTTTTTTTATTATACCAAGCCCCGTGCTAGCGACGTAAAAAAAATGATAACTATGTAGCTGCCGTTTGCTAGCATGTCGTTAGAGGCGACCAAGGAAGTAATGCTGTCTAGAATCGTGACAATATGCTAGCAACTTGTTACCGATGTTCCATATGAGATAAGAACCTTAATATTCTAACTAAAAAAAATCGACGTAGCTCAGTTGTTTGGGGCTTGACTCTATATCAGTGGGTTCAAATTTAAAATCCCGCTTGAGCATGTACTAATGGATATGAAGTTTAATGAATTTCTATGAACATTTTCGTAATCAATACTACGGCGAGGGAAAGAATCGTAGAATTACTACTTTCGCGATTGCGGAGATGGAAATCTAAACCTCTGATAAACTCCTTTGCTAGCTGGGACGTCAAAGAATACTAACTAGCTGCCGATCTTTCCAGCATGTCGCAAGAGGCGACTAAGGGAGTAAATATGAATGGAATCTCTTGACAATATTCTAGCGACCTGTCACCGATGTTCTATATGCTAAAAATGACCTAAGAAATTATTGTGTCTCCAGGGTAAAATACACATGTATATTGTTAATATTAAAGACACTATTACACTATTGAAATTATTATTCATTCGGTATAGCTCAGTTGTTTGGGGCAAGACTCTATATCAGTGGGTACAGGGTTCAAATCAATATTTTGCAAAAGTATATGGGTGCAGGCCCCAGATCAGTAATAGCGTGAAGTTGGTAGTGGATTAGCAAAAGCGACAAATTTCGCCATTATTAAAGCGAAATTTGACACTATGCTGATATTAATTGTCAAATTTGATACTTCTGCTAGTCCACAACCAACTTCACACTGTTACTGATCTGATATTGAACTGCAAAAGACAAAAAACGATAAACGCATTCACGACCATTGACCCTTGCGGGGTAGTTTGAGATTCAGGTGTCCATCTCCACCATTGCGAAGGTAGTAATTCTATGGCCACCTCGAACCCACGTGTTAACCAGATAGTCAGTACTCAATGTGACAGGTGGTAAGCCATGTCGCCATATTGAACTGCGTTTGTACTAAACCGTATTAGTAGACTTTGCCCCTACATATATAGTATATTGTTACAGCGGTCCTCTGCCTAACCGACAAGGGGAGTCCCCTGATCCAGGGTGGGATCATAGCGGGGATCGCGTTTTGGGGTCCCAATTGCCGGGCTCCAGGAAAACCTGGGGTCTACATACCCGTGGCCCAATACGCCACCTGGATGCTGGATAAGACTAAGGGAGAGGGGTACTACATGTCTAGAACGGTAAGGAAAGGCACATAGTTTAGTCACAGATAATCACTACATAGTATAAAAGAAAGTCGCTTTCTCTGTCCCTATGTCCCTTTGTATGCTTAAATCTTTGAAACTACGCAACGGATTTTGTTGCGGTTTTTTTTAATGGATAGAGTGATTCAAGAGGAAGGTTTATATGTATAATAACATCCATTAAATAGTGGATTAGGTTATATATTTTATACCCGTGCGAAGCCGGAGCGGGTCGCTAGTAATAATAATAGTATTTGGACATTATTACACCAATTGAACTAGACCCTTGGTAAGTTCACACATATACACAGATATAAAAATACTTTAGATATCGGTGAGGGAAAACGTCGTGAGGAAACCTACCTGCTATTTAAGACGATACGGTTTACTACCTATCACGTTGGGTGCTGTCTATCTAGTGAAACGCAGGCTTCGAGTGACCCATACCTAACATGCTTTCGAAATTTCGGAGATGGACACTCAAACCTCTGACTATTCTGCCACAATATAAAAGGTTAAGGTACACAAATAGTTAAGCGTATGCTTTATGCTATACTATATAACCTAACCTATATAAGTGAGTAGGCTCAGTGAGTGAAATACATAGGCTTATTCTTCACGGCAATTTTTTAGAAAAGACAGAATGACTAGGGATTTTTTCATTAATTAGTTAAACATTTAATATAAAGAAATTTTTGTTATTTTACGTTTCCCATTGAGTTTAGGGTAAATTTTCTAAATTGGTGACTCATGAAATTCACAAAAAATGGGATTTTATACATATTTTTTTCGAGTTTATGGAAATTTTAATCGCTGTCCTGTAAAGTTCCGAAATAGCACATAAGCAAGATAGCCTTTTCTCCGTCGATATGTATATCACGTTTTTGTTCCAGGAAGAAGATTCAAACCTTGACCAGAACAACGTGTTGGCTCATAGACCAACATTTTGGTTGGTCAACATGTTGGTTATTTGGTCGCTAATGAAGTTTCGATATTTAAGATGATTGGAAGGAAGTATTGAATACAATTTTGGTGTTTTGTGAATAGAAGTTTGTGTTTTTATTTGTATTTGATAGAACTAGTTGAAAACATCGCTCGATATCATATCCTAGAGCCATATTTAAAATCAAATGTTTGTATTCAATATAAGTACAAGTACAGTACACTCATTGAAAGTCAAAACATTTGTCTGACACTGGTTGTCTCTTAATATTAAAATTCTACCGTTGGTTCGGAAGCCCTGGCTCGGAGAAGAACCAACAAGAAACTCAGGCAAATCGTGAATAATATCCACGAATAATCCTGACCCATATGTAAGTATAGTAATAAAACAAAAGTAGTTTAATAATCAAAACAATTTATTATCACTACAAACACAAACTAAATATAAAGTTAAAAATTATAACTATAAATAACAATGAAAAAACTTTCCTCCACACATAAAGCCTCTGTATACCCTGGAAGGGCTTACAGCCTTGTAGCTATATATCTATATAGATAAGAATACATAATTTGTTTCATAGACATAGTTACATATAAATGTCAGAATTCAGTCAGATAGACAACATTTTATATACTATGAGAGACCGGGTCATATCACGATAAATTAACAAAGATATCTGATAATAAAGGTAATCAGATATCTTTGTTAATTTATCGTGATATGACCTGGTCTCTCATAGTATATAAAATGAGTATAAATCGCGAGTGTTTAAAAATAACTAGATAGACGACATATTGAAAAAGAGTGACGTTCGGAGTTTCCTATAACCGCCGGGTGTGTATGAGTTGTATGAGTGTCAATGAAGCAAAATTAGTTTGTCAGGATCGATACAGATGGGGATCTGTGATCTCTGCCTACCCTTCTACAGGGCGATGGGCGTGATGTGTATGTATTGTTTCATAATAACCTCTTATTATGAACTAAACAAGATCACTGACAAATCTAGTTATACGTTTAAATATGTGATATGAAAAATAATTATAATTGCCGAAGAAGTATGCGGAAGTATCTAGACGTTACTGCAGCAAAATCAGTTATAATACTGCCTTTATTTCCGTCCTTTTAAAATAGGCTTTACATATATATATTATATTATATATGTCAATATTGTCTTCTCAAGGCATGTACTCAGCGTGAAGAACATAAGAGCATATATGAGTAGGTTATATGTAAGTAAAGCAAGAGATTTGTCAGGATCGGTCCAAATGGCGATCGACAGTCTCTGCCTATCCCGTTGGGGACGTAGAGGCGTGAATATGTATGTGTATGTGTGTTATTATAGAGGAAGAACTAATGTTACAATTTGCAGGAACATTAAAATATAACTTTGTCTGAATATTCGAGAGACGCCGTTGAATCCTTCATCGTTCTGGAAATGAAAAAAATATCATATTAAATCATACATACATACATACACATCACTCTCGTTCCCCTGTAGAGGGGTTGCAAAGAGCACTAATCCCCATTTGTCCCGACCCTGAGAAACCACTTTCGCTTCATTGATACTCATACACCTCATACACACTCGGCATATAATTAAATCGTATGAATCTCAAAACGCATGGTGCGTTCATAAGTGATACTCAACCGAATTTATACATAAGTGTTACGCACATATTCTCCTGTGAAACCTTAGAAAATCTGCCCATTTTTCGGACAAAAGACAAACGCGTTCACGACCATTAACCCTTGTGGTGTAGTCAGAGGTTCAGGTGTCCATCTCCGCCATTGCGAGGTAGTAATTCCGACTCGAACCCACGTGGCACCAGATAGTCAGTACTCAATGTGACAGGTGGTAAGGCATGTCGCCATTTACAAGCACTATTACCTGTTCGGGGAACAAGTAGGTTTCCTCACGATGTTTTCCCTCACTGTAGTATTCGACGCAATTTCGATTAGACAATAATCAGTATCTAATAGCCATAGTCTCTCCCTATTATGGACATAGAGACTTGAATATACATATTTCTACTACCTACCATTCTTTCTTGAAACTCCGCTGTCTGTTGCATTATAGTCCTTATCCAGTGGGCAACAGAGGCCACTTTCGAGTAGACCCCTGGCTCTTGCGTCGATCCACATAATTGTATAGTAGATGCCACGCCTATGAGCACCCCGTTTGAGATTAAAGGGCCGCCAGGGTCAGTTAAGGGGCAGGCTGCAAGGGGAAAACAGGGTTAAGGGACTTATATAACTTTGTACTTTTATGATAGTTTTAAGAGATTCGCGATTTATACTCATGATTAATAACAAACGGGACTTATCGCGTATGTTCTTAAATAATAAAGTTACCTTTATTAACCCAACGTTTCGGCTACGTTGCAGCAGCCATGGTCACGGGCAGATTGACGGGTTAATAAAGGTAACTTTATTATTTAAAAACATACGCGATAAGTCCCGTTTGTTATTAATCATTTGTACTTTTATGGTTAATATTTTTAATATTATTTAATGTAATTTTATGTTTCTGTTCACGCGCGATTGCATATTTCTTGTCTATGTACATATGATATTCTCTAATGAAGTGAATGTAATGTTCTTTTTTGAGAAATAAAGTTCTTTAAGTTCATATGCCCATTCGCGATCTTAGAACCCTTTGGGTAGTCAAAGTATGTTTTTATGTGTTAATATAAATTAAGATACCTACATAATATTTAACAGCCTTGAACCATCCTGATAGATTTATTAGCATCGTTCAAGTTGGCGATACATATACGCCTATCTCGTTAGGGAAGTAGACGCATTCATATTTGTATGAAAGAAACAGCGAATCTTGTGCTAGTCAGCGACGTAAAAAGAATGCTAACTAGCTGCCGTTCTTCCCGTCATGTCAATGGAATCAATGCAGCGATGGGTTAGCAATCTGTCGCCAATGTTCCATATGACACATCATCATATTTGTCATCCATGCTAAAAGTGATCTAGGATATATTATCGTGTCGCCGAGGTTCTACCACCCCGAAAGGTATTAAAGGACGTGAATGTTTAATGTTATGAATATATAACATAACTAGAGACCTGCTCCGGCTTCGCACGGGTATAAAATATAGAGCCTACTCCACTATTTAATGGATGTTATTATACATATAAACCATCCTCTTGAATCACTCTATCTATTAAAAAACAGCATCAAAATCCGTTGCGTAGTTTCAAAGATTGAAGCATACAAAGGGACAGAGAAAGCGACTTTGTCTTATACTATGTAGTGATGTATAGATACATATATACTCACTTTGATTATTATCAATATAGTTGACAGCGGATGCACATAGCATGTTCTCCTTGAGGGAAATCCCGGGGGCTCCGGCCAATTTAGCTTCACAAGCTGCCTCGTCCAGTAACACTACGGTGGCATGACGCAGCCTACCCTGAAAGGGAATGCATACTTGAATGTATACAGGTGACCCAATATGTAATAATGATAAAGCATTTATTTACAGCAACAAAAACATACACAATACAAATATTTTACAAATCAAACTTACAAACTAGGGGGTATAGCTTGTGCATGTTCAAGCAACTCAGCTTGGTATGTTACGTTTGGTGGCAAACGCAACGCTGATATTATGTTAGAACCAACAAGAGGGCAAAATTAACAATAAGAGCTTAATAAACATACATATTAATAAAAAGTGTAAACTATAAATAAATTATTGTGTTACGTATTGTAATAACGTATTGAAATTATACAGTATATAAATGTTTTATATGTTTACGATACATATCTTTGTAATGTTATGCTGTTTCGTAATCGTACTTCAGTAATGGTGTGTTAGTAGATTAGCAAAGATGTGAAATTATGCCAAATCATATACTTTTAATGTCATACATTCATTTATTCACGCTTCTACGTCTCCAAAAGGATAGGCAGAGACTATCGATCGCCACCTGGAACGATCCTGACAAATCGCTCTTGCTTCACTCACACCCTGATCTTCTCATACATACTCTTCTGTTCTTCACGCTGCACACACTTGCCTTGAAGGAGTGTCACTAAATTAACCTTTAGAATTATGTTTTGCGCGGCCTATCCGTTCAACTCTATCTTACACTTTGTCTATAAATTTACTACTGAAGTCTATCTGAGAAGTATTTGAATCTTATAGTGACACGCTGCGTTTACCCACCTTGAGAAGAATGTTTCCAATTTGATATGTTTAAGTTAATAATAATAATAAGCTTTTATTCATTAAAACACATTGACATACACAGACAGGAAATTAAAAAAAAAGAGAAAAAGAGTTTATACATGTAAGTTAATAAATCCTACATGTGCATGTCATTGCCCAGTGAAATGGTCCCAGCTCAGCATATATACAATGATTGTGGTACAATCACTGCGCTGATCTTATGCTAGAACCATTATACCTTTATATTTTTGTGTGTATACATTAGACGGGACGCATATTTTTGTAGACAGATCTCTCACCTCCTTGTCACCACCCCATCCTACTACCGTGGCCATGGTGTTAGCCTGAGCTTCAAACTTGGAATCAGCTAGCTTGATCGGGAATATTGTGTTAGTCATCGTCAGCGGTTCGCTTAACTGTAACATAAAACGCATATCTCATTGTTAACGGTAGTATAGTTAATATATATTAAAATAAAAAACTTATTTCATTATTACATCGTGAGAATACTGCTTGTCCCTCGGGATAGGACCAGTGCCTGTATATGGCGATACGGTTCACTATCCATTACGTATGGTGTTGTCTATCTAGTGAAACGTGGGCTTCGAGTGGCTCTAGCTAATATATCTTCGAAATTTTGGAGATGAACACTCAAAATATGTTTGTTGACGGGGTTCTATCTTCTTGGTCACTTTAAGCATTCATATTGGGGATGTGATGGCATACACATAGAATGAACGTATAAAGATAGTTAAACCTTATTTGGTACATATCACTATTAGATGATTGTAATGGTGTTGGTCACTAACATACAGTTATCACTAGATAGACCATGTTTTTTAGGAAACAACACAAATATCTCTTGCTTCACACAACCATTAACCTTCTCACACATGCTCTTCTGTTCACACTACGTAGACCCATCTTAAGAAGAATGTATATTTTCAAAGGCTTTTCTTTTGTATTACCTTTGCAATACCAATATTAGTGGTGTTGAAGGAAGCATCATAGACAGCGAACTTTTCGAGTCTGACACTTCGACCGCTTCCCTTACTCCCTTCGCCGACTAGGACGGACATCTGACGGGCTTTATATCTGAAAAGAAGGTCAGAAAAACATAATAGGTAATCATATGACATACATAAACATTCACGTCGCCAACGGTTAACGTTTTACAGTCGCTAACGGTGAGGGAAAACATCGTGAGGAAACCTGCCTATCCCTCAGGATAGGTAATAGTCAGTGCCTATGGTTGGGTGCTGTCTATCTAGTGATACGCGGGCTTCGAATGACCCATACCTAACATGCCTTCGAAATTTCGGAGATGGGCATTCAAGCCTCTGACTACCCCGCCATAATAATAAAGGGAGTGTGTATAGACAAGTCGTGAAGCGTATGTATATGTTTATGTATGTTAGTTACATTCACGTCCTTTAATTCCTTTCGGAGCAGACAGAAACTTCTAGGAGATTCTCACGTTTTAGCATGAATATTGGGGCTGTGATGTCGTATGGAACATTGGTGACAGGTTGCTAGCCTATCACTCGATATTTCCGTTTACTCCCAGTCTCCCACGACATGCTAGGATGAACGGCAGCTAGTTCAGTACCCAACGAGGTAAACAAAATTGAATAACGCAAAAGTTACTTTAGAAGGACCTATAACCGCCGAGGGTGTATGAGGAGGTGTATAAATGTCTGTGAAGTGTTTGGTCAGGATCGAGATAGATGGGGATCCTTGATCTCTGGCAACCCCATTTGTTGGAAAATTTGTATGTGTGTATGTAAACATACATATAAGCTCACCCTAGTAAGCAATGTCCGGCCGTCAGAATGAAAAACTTGTGAATAATGTTGCCAATGCAAACAAATTTATCTTCGCGAATTATCTACAAACGAAACAATAACAAAATTATTAAAGTACATACATATACATTCACGGTCTTTAATCCCTTTCAGGGTAGGTAGAACCTTGTTAAAATTATAATTATTTCTAGGTCCCTTTTTAGCATAAATATTAAGTGATGTCATCATGGAACATTGGTGACAGGTTGCTAGCCTATTGCCGAATAAATTCCTTTACCCTTAGTCCATCGCCCAATACATTCCATTTACCCCTAGTCCCTTAGTCGCCTTCTACGACATGCCGGGAAGAATGGCAGCTAGTTAACATTCTTTTTACGTCACTATAATTTTACAAAAGACAAACAAATACGAAAAGACAAACGCATTCACGACCATTAACCCCAGTCAGGGGTTCTGGTTTCCATCTCCGCAATTGCGAAGGTAGTAATTCTATGGACACCTCAAACCCACGTGTTGACTAGATAGTCAGTACTCAATGTGACAGGTGGTAAGCCATGTCGCCATTTACAAGCACTAACCATTACCTGTTCGACGAACAGGTAGGTTTCCTCACGATGTTTTCCCCCACCGTATAATTCGATGCATTTCGTAAATGTGTTTCTATAATTTTACTATTTTGGTCCCTTTCTATTGTATGAAATTGTATAAAAGAGACAACGCTCTGTATTTCCGGAGGTATTTGATCCACTGATGTTCAAAACTAGGGTGCATAGGCATTTTTGGGCAAGCTCGCTACATCTTGGACTCTGTCTGTCGCCTCCTTCGAGGTGCAAACAGGGTCAAGAGTAAACCCATTTCAGTTAAAAAAAAAAAACTTACCTGCGCTATGAAAGGATAGTTCTTTATGGATATGTCTTCCACCATACGTTTCATTACCTGAAACTCGTATTCATAGTTTTTCGTGTCATCATTCTCTTGACAGACCACTGCAATGGTTATGAAACACACGTTTTTCTGTCATGTTCACTTATAATTTTTGCTATTGATGTTCCCGATATGTCGTAGAAGGCAACTAAGGGACTAGGAGTAAATAGAATCTATTCGGCGATGCATGATGGGCTAGAAACATGTCATCAATGTTCCATTATGACAACGCATACCCATACAAGAAGTTTCATGCTAAAACGTAACCTAGGAGCTGGTATATGTTCGAGATTCTGTCCACCCCAAAAGGGATTGAAAGATGTGAATGTATATGTATGTCAATATCATTAGGGTAACGGTGTGAAGTTGGTGAAAGAGCAAAAGTGACCTGGAACGATCCTGTCAAATCTCCCTTGCTTCATTCACACCCATTAACCTTCTCATACATGCTCTTTTGATCTTCTCACTACGTACATCCGTCTTGAAATTAATGTAGCCAAATCAATCTGTATTAGTGCTACGCGGCTATAACCTTGCTTTCCATAACATAACATATCATACGTTACATGACTTGTTTATAAACAGTCCCTTTATTACTGTGGCGGGGTAAACAGAGATTTGAAAGCTCATCTCTGAAATGTCTACCTTCCCCTTATTATATTATACCTATGTACATTATTTATAATGATCGACAATAGCTTCTGCCTACCTTAAACAGGATCATAATCGTAATAATCAAGTACTCACCTTTTAAGAATATAAAAAGACATAAAAACAACAATATTCTTAGTAATCTCATTTTTCAAAAAAGAAAAATTCTGATTATACTTGATTATTATCACATAGTGTTATAAATATATTAAATGCAAAAAGAATATGTATTCATAAATTAATTCAATAATATTGTAATATCTTCTCATAAACTTAATTTGTTTACTTTATTTTGTCTGTATCATAAATTCGGTGTAAATTAAGACCCATAAATTAATTAGGGATTATGGTAGAGTAAAATATGTTTTCATATTGCTGTATACATATCATGAATTCCTATAATGTCATATCAACATAACGATGCTTATATAACATAACCTGCTTATCCCTAGGGATAGGCAATAGCTAATGCCTATATACGGCGATACGGTTCACTACCTATTACGTTGGTTGCTGTGCATCAAGTAAAACGCAGGCGTCGAGTGACCCATACCTAACCAACTTCCATAATTGGTGCGGAGTTTAAAAATGTGTAGTAGAAAGAAGATACCAAATTAGGTTGAAATATCGCCCCTCCATCACCCGTACCTCGTTTCACCCCGCGTCATGCCACGCTAGTTTCCATACAAATATTGCGTAAGGCTCACTCCTCTTATTAATTACTCCATGGGTAGAGCCTATCTCGTTAGGGACGTAGAGGCATGAATATATGTATAAATGACAATTTATGTATACAGAGGCATAGTTTTATGGTCACCCATGTAGATTCCACATTCCGAGGCAAGCCCTAGACTAGAATCCCCAAGGAAAGCGGAAGCGTGGCCGCCGTAAGCAATCCTGGCGGCGGTCGATCATCGCAGAAGCGGCGGCCATTGGCAAGACGTGGAGTGAAGTCAAGCGAAGCCCAAGACCGATCGAGATGGTAGAGCAATGTGGATGCCCTCTGCCCCATCTAGGGGACATAGGACCTTAATGATGATATTAATGATGTAGATACTAATTGTAACGCAAGATAACTACATAGTATAAAACAAAGTCGCTTTCTCTGTACCTATGTCCCTTTGTATGCTTAAATCTTTGAAACTACGCAACGGATTTTGATGCGGTTTTTTTTAATAGATAGAGTGATTCAAAAGAAAGGTTTATATGTATAATGACGTCCATTAAATAGTGGAGTAGGCTATATATTTTATACCCGTGCGAAGCCGGAGCGGGTCGCTATTAAATAATAAAACAACAATATGCTATGCAAATATCACGTTATTTATTTCGTTCAAAATAATTAGGACTAACATTACCATTTTCGGACCTACTATATCAGTCGATCCACTCTGTGTTTGTGGCTCAGGCAAATCGTTAGACCGTCTAGCAATCTGAAAAATCACAAACATACATATACATTCACGTCCTTCAATGCCTTTTGTGGTGGACAGAACCTCGAAGACAACATAATTTCTCCGAGGTCACATTTTAGCATGGATATTGGGGTTGTGATTTTATATGGAACGTTGATGACAGGTTGCTAGATCATCGCCCAACAGGTTCCATTGACCCCTAGTCTCTTAGTAACTTCCTACGAAATGCTAGGAAAACGGCAGATAGTTTGAATTTTCGTCTTTTTCGTCCCAGACTAGCAAGGGTCAATAATAATAATAATGTCACTAATAATAGAATAAATATTATATGTATGTGCTAGTGACCCGCTCCGGCTTCGCACGGGTATTAAATATATAGCCTACTCCACTATTTAATGGATATTATTATACATATATACCTTCCTCTTGAATCACTCTATCTATTAAAAAAACGGATCAAGATCCGTTGCGTAGTTTCAAAGATTTAAGCATACAAAGGGACATAGGGACAGAGAAAGTGACTTTGTTTTATACTATGTAGTGATACATATGTACATTCACATCCTAAATCTCTTTCAGTATGAACAGAACCTCAAATACCTCAAACTCAACCGCAGACATGAAGGGTGAAATCTTGATCCCGATGATCGATGACTCAGTGGTGCAGGGCAGGTTGTTGATGGTGAACCCCACCACCACGCCATCCATTGTGACTATTGGAGAACCCAGGTCCATCTTGCATAGGTCTGGGAAAATTTATAATAGTCAGGAACAACTAATTCAAGCCTCTGACTACCCCGCCATAATAAAAAAGGGAGTGCGTATACACAAGTCGTGAAGCGTATGTATGTATGAACAACGTACAGGCAAAATAGAATTGCTTTAAGTATTAGCGTGTAAGATTAAAAAATTCGACGTATCTCAGTTGTTTGGGGCTTGACTCATATGCTTGCTTGTATCAGTGGGTACAGGGTTCAAATCCCGCTTGAGCATCTACCAATGTAAATGACGATTAATGAATTTCTATGTTCATTGTAGATGTAATACTAGGATGAAGGACTGAAAAGGGGTGAGAATTGGAAGATTGTGAGAAAAACTATCCATTCCCCTAATAGGAAATAGTGCTTGTAAATGCTACACGGCTTATCATTTGTCACATTGAGTACTAACTATCTCATCCACACGTGGTTTCAAGGTGGCCATAGAATTACTACCTTCCCAATTGCGGGGACAAAAACCTGAACCTCTGACTATCGCAAGGGTAAATTATCATTTGTATACTTTGTTTGTATTTTTTTTTGTCTTTATTCCTTCGACTTAACAACCTAAAGCCTCACTCACTAGTCAGCCCTTGCATCTTGGTGCAGAATCCAAATTCCTTCACCACCTTGACGTTTCCACCCAGCGTGTCATTGCTGATCCCGTACTCCTCTAAACACCCCGTGACGTCAGCGTAAAACGAGACTGCGTGGCTCAGGGTGAACTCGTATTTATTCTGACCCTAGAATAAATAAAGAAAAAATTAAAGAAACTATATTGTTGGGTTGAACTACACCAGTTGAACTAGCCTCTAGGTAAGTTCATTTAAGACTTGTGTTAAGGGTACTAATCAACGTATATTTAAGAAATGTATACATAATATACATACATTCACGTCCTTTAATTCCTTTCTCCTAGGTCACTTTTTAGCATAAACATTAGGGTTTTGATGTCATATGGAATATTGGAGTCAGGTTTCTGGCCTATCGCCCAATTGTAACCATTTACATGTACATGTAAAAATATTGAGGAATAAAAAAAAAGGAATCATGATATGAATCACCATGATATATGTACGACACTATGACATCTTCTTTCCATTCAATTGGTGAACTAGCCCCTAGCTAAGTTCATTTAAGACTTGTGTTAAGGATACTAGTCAACGAATACTTAAAAAATGTAGACATATATATAAATAAATACATATTTAAAAGCATATTGCATCTGATTAGAAGTAAGAACAATAGCGTAGTTCTTTTCGAGAACGCGTTTGTTTTTTATGTATAAACAATAAAGTTGCACTCACACTGGGCGACCAGGCCACATGTTTGAGTTGCATCTTAGGGTAGTACTCAATATCCGTGTTAGGCAAAAAGGCTTTCGTCACATCCGTAGCCATTTTCAAGTTTTCGGACAGTTCCAATATCGTCAATCCGTAGTACAGAGACGCGTTCGTAGTCAAGTGTCTGTAGGTACTGACGTTGTAGGTATTTTCTAAAGCTTTGCCTGTAAAGAAAGTTCAAGTTTATAATAATAGTATATAGGACACTAGTACACCAATTGAACTAGCCCTATGGTAAGATGATTAAGACTTGTGTTAAGGGTACTAGCCAAAATGAGAAAAAATATTTCACCAATGGGATAAGCAGAGGATATCGATCGCCAACTGGAACGCTCCTGATAAATCACTCTTGTTTCACTCACACCTATTAACCTTCTCATACGTTGTCCGCTGTTATTCATACTACTTCCGCCTTGAGAATGTCACTAATATTGTCAGTGTAAATTGTACTTGTTTGTTCTGCTTTCTTGTCTGATCATTGATTTAACATACTAAAATATACATACGTCTTTATTTATCTCTACCAGATATATATTTCTTTAATATACCTGAACTTGATACTCTCAACATAAGTCTCAAATGAACTCACTAAGGGGCTAGTTCAATGAATCAATCAATCAGCCTGTACTTGTCCACTGCTGGACGTAGGCCTCCCCAAGGGTACGCCACAAAAGACGATCTTTCGTGACCCTCATCTAGCCACCACCAGCAACCCTCTTGAGGTCATCGGTCCATCTGGCAGGGGGGCGTCCTACACTACGTTTGCCGAGACGTGGCCTCCACTCAAGAACAATAAATAGGGCTAGTTCAATTGGTGTAATAGTGTCCCAAATATTGTTAAATTTTTTTTGTTTGTTTATCTCTCAATAGTTACCACGTCCTTGTACATACATACATAGACATCACACCTGATTCCCTGTAGAGGGGTAGGCAGAGATCACGGATCCCGATCCTGACAGACCACTTTCGCTTAATTGACATTCATACATCTCCTCAAACACACTCGGCGATTATAGGTACTCCTAACGTCTCTCTTTTTCAATAAAGCGTCTATCTGACTGTTATATGTCTTATTGAGCCGGCCCCTACGTAACCACCAAGTCCTTGTATTGACACCTAGTCTATTAGTCACTTCTTGTGATACGTCGGGAAGAAAGGTAGGTAGTTAATAATCTTTTCACTTACCTAACGCTATACGTTGACAGTCTGTAGTAACAAACAATTGTTCCGCTTTCAAAATATCGGTACTGAAAAAATGAATAGTCATTTACATACATTCACGTCCCATAATCCTTTTTGGGGTGGTAAAAAGCTTGGAGACACGATAATATCTCTTAGGTCCCTTTCTAGCATCAAAATTTGGGTGTCAATGTGATAAAGAGCATTAGTGAGAGGTTGCTACAGCATCACCCAATACATTCCATATTCCTCTGGTCACTTAATCGCCTAACACGTCACGAAGAACATTAGCTAATTGGCATTCTTTTTACGTCTCAAACTAGCACGAAATAATCCTTATAAAAGTTAAAATAATTTCCCCAGGGTTCTCGTAAGGTCGGTAGGCCGAAACAAACCTGGCGCCGATCCGTCAACGAAGGATCTCGGTCTTTGCTTACTGCTGAGGTTGAAGTCATCGCGTAGGATAGACTTAGGTGGCGTGCTTTGAAGCCCCTATGTCCTTGATGGGGTATTGAAGGATTCAAGGAGGTATAAAGGTACTAACCTGAGAAGATTGAAAGTAACTTCAGTGGCTTTATTATCCCCCTCTTTTTCTATTTCTGGTGCTCTGAAATCATTGTAATCATGTAAATTGATAATTACGTCAAAAAAGAAATTAATGGTACGTATATAATTTATTGTAAAGAGAGTCGCACAACTAAAGTGGCGATGGGCCGGTCACATTTGTCGCTGCAAAGATGACAGATGGTCATATAAATGTCTGATGTGGCGACCTCGGACGGGAGCGAGAAGCGCTGGCAGATCAACAGCCAGATGGTCGGACGACATCCGAAAGACGGCAGGGCCGACTTGGAGTAGATGCGCCGCACAAAGATCCCGATGGAGAGAAATGCAGGAGGCATACGTCCAACTATGGACACAATATTGCTGAAGAAGAAGAAGAAGATATAATTTATGGTCCTTGTTCACTTTTTTGCATAAATATTGGGGTTGTGATGTGATATGGAACATCGGTGACAGGTTGCCAAATTAATGAATGTACCCCTAGCCCCTTAATCCTCTTACGACATGCCGAACGTATAGAAGCTAGATACATATGTATATATATAAAGCGACTAGGGAGAGATTATCGGTCGCCACTTGGAACGATCCTGGCAAATGTCCTTTGCTTTCATTCACCCACTAACCCTCTCATACATGCTCTTCTATTCTACACACTACGTACACCCGCCTTGAGAAGAATGTTTCTACTTTGATCTGTATATGTTACTACTCAAAGTGCTTCTCGAGAGAAGGCCGCGTCTCGGCATGCGTAGTGTAGGACGCCCCCTGCCAGGTGGACCGATCACCTCAAGAAGGTCACTGGTAGTGGCTGGATGAGGGCCACGAATGATCGTGTTTTGTGGCGTACCTTTGGGGAGGCCTACGTCCAGCAGTGGACTAGTATAGGCTGATTGATTGATGTTACTACTCCGGCTAACTTTACCTTCATAGTTAAGATTCTTTTTACGTCACAGTTAGCACGAGACAATATATGTACAGTTAACGCTGAAAGTGCAGTCCCAGCAACTATTTGTAAGGTTTACGTATATAAAAACAATTATTTTATTTCGAAGCACGCTAACGTATAGTGGCCATGACAATGCATGTTGCATGTCAGTTTTAAAATGTGAAATACTGTATTTTTGCTTATAAACTTCAACCTTAAGAAGTTACTGGGACTGCACTTTTAGCGTTGACTGTACATATTAACTCACGGATTTTCCGGATTGATGATCAGATTGTCTGTAGTGCACAAGACGTGTTGTTCAGTGATGATCACGCCAGGAAATGATATCACGGAAGCGCGATCTTTGGGCATAACTTCCGTGTATACCTGAAACATTAATATTATAGTATAAACTGTATTTAGCACCGATAAATAACTTCAAGAAGGTCGCTGGTAGTAGTTGGCTGAGGGCCACGAGTGATCGTGTTTTGTGGCGTACCCTTGGGGAGGCCTACGTCCAGCAGTGGACTGACATAGCCTGATTCATTGTATTTAGCACTCAGATCACATACATTCACAATGTTGTCTAAGAGATTCGCTTGTCCGCAATAGCTGAGATTACTATTCTAAAAGTTCCTTAGGGTATACATCGACATGTATAAGAACTGACCTATATAATTGGCTCCTAAAAAGTAGGTTGCTTCACGATGTTTTACCTCACTTTATAAGAAATAAATATTGTAAATTTATTTTGTAAAGCTTCGGTAATACTGATTAATTTGATTTCGGTGAGAGAAAACATCGTGAAGAAACGTGGCTATTTCTCGGAATAGGTAATAGCTAGTTCCTGTATACGGTGTAGTGTAATAGTCAGTTGTAACAGGTTAGGGTAATAGTCAGTACTTGTACACAGCGACATATTAACCACCTGTCACGTTGGATATTAATTATTAATCAAAGAAAAGTGACAAAGGACGCCCCCTGTCAGATGGACCGATGACCTGAAAAAGGTCGCTTGTAGTGGTTGGCTGAGGGCCACGAGTGATCGTGGTTTGTGACGTAACCTTGGGGAGGCCTACGTCCAGCAGTGGACTGTCATAGGCTGATTGATTGATTGAAAGTGACAAAAGATCATCACCAACTCTGTTGATGTTGGACACTCAACTTCTGACTACCCCAGGGTGTATACTCACTAGGGCCATGAAAGGGTAGTTGGATTTTTCGGTCGGGGATCCCCCGATGGTATTAGGGTAGATGGTGTCAGTCCTCGTGAAAATTTTCTTGTTGAGCGTACTACTTTTTAGTTTTGGCGTGGCTGAAAGGAAAATTTTCAGGGCATTATGAAAATCAAGTAAAAAATATACATATACAGATTGTCTTATTAAATAAAGTATGCCAAAACAATGCATTTTATTCATTTTCGACATCTATTTTCATAGAGACATTTACAGCTTAAGACCTACAAATGATATTTAAAAAAAAGTCAAAAATGTAAGAATCCCGAACTGGATACATTAATTTTTCGAATTAAAGTATGAATGCAGTTTTGTCAAAATCGGTGACATGGTTCCTAAGAACAAATTTTTGTATGTCTTATAGTTTCAGACTTTCCCATACTGACCGATTTGAATGCGCCAACCTGTATATGTACCCTATCTATACATATTTATGATTTTAATCCCAGATAGTCAGGTGGTAAGGCAAAACATCGTGAAGAAACCTGCTTATTCCGAGAGATAGGCAATATCCATTGCCTGTATAGAGATTCGGTTCACCACCTATTACGGTGGGTGCAGTATTTAATGAAACGCGAACTTTAAGTGGCCCATACTTAGCATGCCGAAATTTCGGATATAGGCACTCAAACCTCTGACTACCCAGCCACAGTAAAAAAGGGATTGTGTATACACAAGTCGTGAAGCTTATCTGATTACTAGTGTAGCTGAGAAAGTGTTGGCAAAGCTCACGTTTTATTAGATTCCGATATTTAATGTACAGTTAGCTCTAAAAGCGAAGTCCCAGTAACTTTTTATATGGTTTACGTTTATATGAACAAAAGACGATATTTTACATTTTAAACTGGCGCCACTATGTATTGCCAAGGCCACTATGCGTTTGCGTGCATCGTAATGAAACCTATAATGAAAAATATTGTCCTTTTTCTTATAAACGTAAAGCTTATAAAAGGTTACTGGGACTGCACTTTTAGCGTTGACTGTACATTGTCTCTTCTATTTATAAAGTTAGTGTAGTATGGAAAATTTTACTTACATTCTTGTCAAGGATCATGTACGTAGCGTGAACAACAAACAACATGTATGAGAAGATTAATGAGTGTAAGTGAAACAAGAGAGATTTGTCAGGATCGTACCAGGTGGAAACAGATAGACTCTGCCTATCACGTTGGGGACGTAGAGGCGTGAATGTATGTAAGTATCCTTTGATTTATTAAGTTACTGATGTATAGAGAATGTACTTACCAAAAGCATAATTAATTGTTAGAAGTATTGTGAAAAGAACTATAGTCCTCATGGTTGAAAAACAACGATTGAATGGCTTAATATGTTATTATTTTAATTCCATAATTTCTTTTAATATATTATATTTAATATTATAGTAATTAGAGTAAATTATCCTTCCTTTCGATTATACCAAAGATCTACCACTAAACCAATAGTATTATTTTTGCTACTTTATCATAGTTTTTTACTTTATGGAATGGTAGAATAACACGTTCACGGCAAACTTGTCTTCTTTCTTCGTGCTAATCACTACATAGTATAAAACAAAGTCGCTTTCTCTGTCCCTATGTCCCTTTGTATGCTTATCTTTGAAACTACGCAACGGATTTTGATGCGGTTTTTTTTAATAGATAGTTAATAGATAGATAGTTAATAGATAGATAGTGATTCAAGAGGAAGGTTTATAAGCATAATAACGTCCATTAAATAGTGAAGTAGGCTATATATTTTATACCCGTGCAAAGCCGGAGCGGGTCACTAGTCTGGTATGCGAAAAGAATGCTAGCTGTCGTTGTTTCCATTGTCGTAGGAAGCGACCAAGGGCCTAGGGGTAAATGGAATTTATTGCTCAATCGGCTATCAAACTGTCAGCAATATTCCATAATACATCGTAGGGGCCGGCCTAATAAGACATATAACAATCAGATGGACGCTATATTGAAAAAGGGTGACGTTAGGTGTACCTATAACCGCCGAATGTGTATGAGAACATAATATATGACTGATAATGAAGCGAAATTGATTTGTCAGGATCGGGACAAATGGGGATCCGTAATCTCTGCCTTTCCCTCTACTGGGAATTAGGCGTGTTGTGTATGTATGTACATCGTAACCCCAAAATTCATGCCAAAAAGTGTTTTCATATTATCGAATCTTCAAGGTTTTGTCCACATTGAAAGGAATTTAAACACATATATGGATATATGTGTATGATTTTATCAAATAAAACATTTATTTATACTCTTTATTCTTCGAAACAACATCATTCCGAATTTTACAAAACAAAAAACGCGTTCACGACCATTTACACTGGCGGGGTAATCAGAAGTTCAGGTGTCCATCTCCGCAATTGCGAAGGTAGTGATTCTATAGCCACCTCGAACCCACGTGTTCATCAGATAGACAGTACTTAATGTGACAGGTGGTAAGCCATGTCGCCATTTACAAGCACTAACTATTAACATATAGTATAGGTAACTGCTAGCGTGGTTTGTTATGCTATTTTTCAATTTGCTCAAAACAAAGTGTATTCAAGCGTATAGTTTGTAATGCTATTTTTCTATCTGTTAACAACAAAGTGTACTCAAATTTTGTGTACTGATCGTGCACACTTTATTTATAGCATGTACCGTGTAACTTTTGCTAGTTTCTTTGCAACAGGCGTAAGTCAGTAAGGCGTAAGATAATCACTAATCACATTGGACGCTAAATGAGTGAAGTTTAATATAGCCATGAATCCCTTACGTTCTTTTCGACGTGATCCGACCGAGCCTTCTCGTTAAAAAATTAGAAGCATACGGAGTAAGGCAGGGCCCACTTCGCTTGTTTTCATCCTTTTTGGCTGATCGAAAACAGGCGGTTGAAATAGCTGCTAGCGGGCATAGATTTCGGTCTCCGATGGGCAATATTTCAATCGGTGTCCCACAAGGATCATCCCTAGGAAATATATTATTTTTGACATTTATTAATGACTTGACATATTATATTACGGACGGAATTATATTATTATTTGCTGACGATACAACGGTTGTAGTCTGTGCGAAAACGTATGAAGACCTAAATTTAAAAATTAACAAAGTACTCAAACAGTTGCACGACTGGTTCTCGAGCAACGGCCTAATATTAAATGACTCAAAATCATCGGTGCTATTGTTCTCGATAAAGGAGATGGCGAGGCCTGTTGCTGTGCGCTGCCCGATACCATTCGCGAGTGAATGTCGCTTTTTAGGTTTCACATTAGATTCCAAGTTGAATTGGAAAGGCCACATCCAATCGCTATGTGAAAAACTGAGTGGGGCGGCCTATGCGTTGCGTAAGCTGAGACCACTGGTATCGGGTTCAGTGTTAAGGCAAACGTATTTCGCTCATTTCCATTCCATTATGTCCTACGGGGTCCTGCTCTGGGGTGACTCTGTCGACGTGAATCGCGTTTTTGTCCTTCAGAAGCGGGCCTTGCGGATTCTGGATGGAATGGGGCCTCGTGAGACGTGTAGAACTGTGTTCCAGAAGCATGGCATAATGACACTTCAGTCCATCTACCTATATGAGGTGATGGTCCTTGTGCGGAGGAGGCTGGGTTCACTTGGGCGCCGCGTGGGCAGCGAACGGTCGCTTCGTAACGCGGGGCGGCTCGCGGCGGTGGCGCACCGCACGAGGTTCGCGCGCAGGAACCCTAGGGTGGTGGGGCCCAAGTATTACGAGCACCTTCCCACTGAAATTCGTAATATTAAGGATGACGAAACGTTCTGCCACCGACTGAAGAAATTCTTGCTGGACAGCGCGTTTTACTCTGTAAAAGAGTACGAGACGAAACAGTACTAATGTACATATTGTATTTTAAATTATTATTTTGTTATATTGTGTTATTATTATTATTATTTTATTTTGACATTTTAATTTTATATAATTGCAAATTTCAATGACTATCACTGTAATCTTTAGACATCTATTAATTGTATTTTTTTATGTGGACATTGTTACAGTGAAATAAACCAATCTAATCTAATCTAATCTAATCTAATCTAATCTTTTATAGAGTCAAATTTTTGAATACGTTAAGAAAGAAAAGGTTATAATACATACATACACATCACGCCTGATTCCTTGTACAGGGGTAGTTAGAGATCAGGGATCCCCCTTCTCTGATCCTGACAAACCAGTTTCACTTCATTGGCTTTCATACACCTCCTCATATATACATACACATGGGTAGGCAGAGACGGATCCCCATTTGTCCCGATCCTGACAGACCAATTTCGCTTCATTGACACTCATACATCTTCTCATACACTCTCGGCGGTTATAAGTACTCCTAACGTCACCCTTTTATGTAAAATTTATGTGATGTAGTAAATAAGATTGAAAACGGCACGCTTCGATGGTTTGGACATGTTATGCGGATGAATGATAGCAGATTGACAAAAGGAATATAAGTGAGTGAAGTGGAAGTGCGTTTGATTACGTAGGAGCCGGCCCAATAAGACATATGATGTTCATATCTACTATAATAAGTTCTATAATAGGTGTTCTCTGTAATTGTATCCCCATTTCTTGTTGTATATATGTGTATTTTGAACGTGATTTGAGGTTTCAAATAAAACGCACTGTTTCGTTTCTCCATTGTATTGCTTCAACGTTAGGTAACATATTTGTCGATTTTTGAGCAAAATTCACCTACGATGCTTCGCTTTTCATGTTGAATTGATGGCTTTTTAATATCTGTATGAGGACTGGGTTAGTTCAATATGAGGACATTATTCTGTGTATGCAAACATATAAAAATGGCATAGAAAATTAACCAATAATTCAAAATTGGATAACTTTGCAAACATTCCTAATTAGATAACATAATAATAAATGACACTTTTTGTCGTTAAATTGTAATAAAGTCGACGTTTTCGACACAACGGTACTCATAGATCTAAGCACTACTAGTGATTGTTTTATTATGGAATCAGTTATACTTACGTGAATTTGATCAAAATATAAAGCAGTCAATAGTGTTTATTGTTGGACAGTTCAGCTCATTGAACACTAGTGCGATGGGAAAGGTGTAAACAATTATTTTATTTTTTAATGTTTAATGAGTATAATAGATATTCAAGCGTCAGGTGGTAGTAAGATATTCAAAATAACTATTTATTCTCTTTTATCATTCATCATACATTTGAGGCTCTTTTAAAGTAGGTGAATTTACACAATTTTGCCAGTATTTGAGTGGTGTTATGAATATGTTCACCAATTCAACATGAAATCTCAGCACGAACAATGCATTGTAAGTCACCTTTATTCCTCGTTAATTTCGGACAGAGTGAACCAGAGATGTTCATTCGACATCGCTTTCTCCCTTATGCTCTTTAGGCAAGAGTAACAAGGACGACACTAGAAAGCGTTCATTCTGGTTCAAACGAAGCCGAAATTTCGTACTATGGCAACACGTAGCTTATACGTAAACGTGTTTTATATTTCAAGCAATAAGCACCAATTTTCTCATTTTAATTTCAATAACGAGTCGTTCGAAATAATTAAACGACTAAAATTCTATAAATATCTTACTATTAATTAATATATAAGTTAAAAATACATGTTATAACATCTTAATGTTTAGTTCTAAATAGCGCGACGTAAGGTTGCCATTGCTTACGTGAAAAAACCAAATTAAAATACATTAATTCATAATTTATTAGATTTAATTAAAAAAATCACAAACAGAAAATAACTAACAAATGGGTATTAAATATTAAACAAAATATTTACAACAAAAAAAAATGGACGTGGGTCAAAACTATTTAACTAATAATCAAAAACATTGGACAGTGCTAACATTATAGTAAAAATATCAATAAATCCCTATTCTGTGATTAAATAGTACATTTCTTATGGATTATAAAATTACGTATTTCCGCTGCAGGTTTCAAGTGAGTCCAGTGAAATAAATAAATAAATTGACATCCTTTTTATACTTAAAGCCATAAAAATCTCCTTAAGTAGCAATTGAGTAAAGTATTGAGTATTCATTGAAATAATACCTCAAAAATTCGCTTTAATTCTTCCACAACTTAGTGAAAAAAATCAGCAAAAAACATAAAAAGTTATATTGGTTTTAGGCATTTTATGACACTAAATAATAAATACATCGGAAATATTCATACATTTCCCCTCTATACCAATTTTACTCTGTTGGAAAGTACAAATATTTCCCACATATCATATAGTAGGATAAGTACATTCTAAAATTATACAATGAATAGAGAGGTTATCATAATGTAGCAAGACTACAGATAAGCTTAACTTTAGAAGGGGATACAGGCCATCGTCAAAACAATTCACTACGTATACCAAATACGCAAAAATCTACATAACTGAACGCGGGTTTTAATATCTAGTATTAGCACGTTGTAAAAACGTATATTTTAAATAGAATAGTACAAATATTGTTGTATCTAAGGCACATAATTTTTAGGCTTCAATACTTCATAGTACAATGGTATTCGCTCAACTATATTGAAATAAGCAACGAAATTCTAAGTCACCGCAACTAGCCAAGCCGTCTCTAAACTACAAACAACTCATTTACAATTGTCATAAATATTTCACCAATTTTAATACTTTTTTTTCGTTAGGAGTAGCTATAACCGTCGAGTGAGTATGAAAAGATGTATGAGTGTCAATGAAGCGAAAGTGGTCTGTCAGGATCAGGACAAATGGGAATCCGTGATCTCCGCCTTCCCCTCTACAGGGAATCAGGTAATGTGTATGTATGTATGTTTAACAACTAGAATGTGAAAATACTCAATCTCAGAGTGTAATTCAAGAGGTATGGCATGTGATACGATTAAAGGACATGAGGTCTTTTTGACTATATAATTAGTTACTAACTGGTATACCAGAATCATACAAAATTACTTTTTGTGCTTATAATCATCATAGTGTACACCGCAAAGACTCTATTCATTTTCACAGAGGTGCAATTTCGTAGTTATTCACATTTCTCGATACACCATATAAGGTCATCAATTTGACTTGGAATAACACTTACAACTTACAACTTTCACACTTACAGCTCATACATTGTAAGACCTGGAGTTAAATAAGACAAAAGACAACGTGTTCACGACCATTAACCCTTGCGAAGTAGTCAGAGGTTCAGGTGTCCATCTCCGCAATTGCGAAGGTAGTAAGTCTAAGGCCAACTCGGAGCCACGTGGTGACTAGATAGACAGCACTCAATGTGACTGTGGTTAAATCTTAACCAATATTAGAAAAATATTTATGACAACTATAAATACACAGAACAACAAGTATATTTATGTATTCGACTCGACACCCGTATTTTGTCAAGGTGACATCCAGGTGTCACTCAAAGTGACAGGTGTCAAAATATTCTTGTCACTCTGCAGCAAAAATAGCTACAGTTGTTTCTATGCAAGAGTATAGTGTGGCATGGCTATTTTAAATGAGCATCCCGTCATATGTATTATCATTTAGATTTAAAGTCATCTTTGACCGTTGATATTAATGTATGTAATCTACAGGGGCCTAAGTCTACTAATGCGTTTTAGCACAAACGTAGTTCATTATCAGATCATAAGCCAAAGTGTCAAATTTCGCTTTAAAGATAGCCAAATTGGACACTTTTACTAATCTACTACAACTTCACAGTTTTACTCATCTGATACTGAACTGATATTTAGCAAAAAGCATTAGTGCACTAAGGCCAAAGATTAATATTCTTTTGAAATCCTGAGTTCTAAATATTTTTAGACTTTTTGTAAATACATACACAATTTCCCATGCTATGATGACGTGAGGGAGTAAATAGCCATGCCACATTACATCATTGAGTTTAGCTGCTTACAAACACTAATAATTTTGATTGTATAACAGTCTGTAGGTCATATTACTAAATAATTGAAAAAATATCTGCGTCTCCCCGTGAATTGACCTCTAGCCCGACTAAGCTTCATTATAATTTATATATCATTATTTAATATATTTCTATATGTATATTATTGCTCATTTATTGCTACAACCCCTCTAGAGGAACCGGTTTCTAATCACTAATGAAGATTTCGTTTAATTATTCGTTGAGTATTTATCTTTGAAGCATAATTTAGCTAGAATAATTTAATTCGTTCTTAATTTTAACAACTACGTTTCGCAAATAAAACAATTGATACCTTTCAAACTTGACGCTTGGATGAATTGACAGATTATTTTGACATTTGTTCGAAATATGCTTGACAGCTGACAGTAGAGTCTAATTTAGATCTGTCATTTTATTTTGTAAATCGCATTTTTTAGGCATAACATTTGTATTTCTCCACTCAGCCCGTAGTGTTTTCAAGATAGTTAGCGTTCGATGTGATAAATCACAGCCAGAATTTTAGTCAATCTTAATCGAGGGAACAAGTAAATTTAGGTCGCCATTTAATATATGTATATCTTACATCAGTTTCTTTGCTACTGTCAGTTATTTGCCAAAAGCTCGTCAATTGTCATAATATCCATATCGCGTCTCAAAAGAAAGAGTATAACTGCAAAATATTTGTAAACTTACCCTAGTTTCGCTCTAAATTCAATTAAACATTAGTTTGGCCACTTTCATAATATTTCACAACTCGACACGTTGTATGTAATTGTAAATTCAAATTAGTTAAGCAAAATCGAATAACGAATTCCTTTTTGTAATTTCTAATGACTAGTCTCTCTCGTATGGCCAACCGAACAAACTAATTAATGCAGAGTACAAAATTTTGCTACATGACTATTGTGATCGGTGTAGCATACGCCACACTACCCTGAAACACCTTCAGGTAGTCAAAGTCGGTACTGATTACCGTGGTACATACAAAGGTCTTTGGAAACCCTTTTCCTATATTTTACTTGATAGATAGGACCCAGTATAAGGCTATAATTAGACGAAATGCAGAGATATGATCACAAAGTTCTGCATATTATACTGTGGTTATGAACTGAATCCCTTCCTTCAAAGGATTTGGTGTAAGGGTAATTCTCTTTATTTACCGCTATTCTAAGTGGCGGTCGATAGTCGCTACCTATCTCTTTAGAGTAAAGTCTGAATTTACATAAGTATGGATTATTATTGCATTCACGGATATTCGAATGTTTAATTAATAGTCCCTCGTTTTACATTACACGGATCACAATAGTCATAGCGTCTCCGGTTTCTTAAACTATTAATATTTAGTTTTCTCTACGAATTTATTATCTTACTGTAATGTTATGTTACTTTTACAGGTATGATCGGATGGACTGTCTTTATCAACTCCCGACATTCATAAGACTTGTCACATTTTAAATATGTTGTGATTAAACTGTTCAAAACATTTAGTCGGTTCATATCGTATAACAATAATAGTTGAATGTCGTAATGACGAAGGTCATTTATCTTGATATCGATTGAGGTGTTACGTTTTATTTAGAAAGAAAACAGTTACTTGAACCCTTACTCCCATACCTCGACAGAACCTAGAGTTTTAATTACATTATTTAACCTATATTGAAGGTTAGGTAGCGTAGGACGCCTCCTGCTAGGTGGACTGATGACCTGAAAAAGGTCGCTGGTAGTGGTTGGCTGAGGGTCACGAGTGATCGTGTTTTGTGGCGTACCCTTGGAGAGGCCTACATATGTCCAGCAGTGGACTGACATAGGCTGATTGATTGATTGAAGGTTATTTTATAGTCCCAACAAATGGAAATGATCAATCGCTGTCCTGTATTGGTTGGAAGCATTATAATGACAATATCGTCCATGTATTTTTGTTCAAGATATTTCGTCCAAATTGGTTTGTCCAAGTAACTTCCTACAAGTGATTTCGTCCTCTCGACTTTGTCCATGACTTTGACAGTGTTAACGTCTGAAACGTCGGGAGTGACTTTTTAACATTTGCTATTCATAATCACGTTCTACTTCTAAATTGAACCGTAATACAACTAGACAAGGCACCTATTGCTGCGTTATATTTCAGTTAATTGCCTTTAGTTCTGTGGACACCCAATCGTTTTTCGTTAACATTAAGAGAACCATAGAAATGATAGTATTTAAATAAGAGAAATGTAGAGCTTTTTCCTGGTTTAGTAATGGTATCTATATATAGTTTTAAGAGATTCGCGATTTATACTCATGATTACTAACTAACGGGACTTATCGCGTATGTTTTTATATAATAAAGTTACCTTTATTTAACCCGACGTTTCGACGTTATTGTTGGAGGCGAAGAAATATGCGTCGTCAGTCTGCCCGTGACCATGGCTGCTGCAACGTAGCCGAAACGTCGGGTTAAATAAAGGTAACTTTATTATATAAAAACATACGCGATAAGTCCCGTTAGTTAGTAATCATGGGTATCTATATATTGTAATCAACTGCCATTTATCTTCGTCTTCGTCTTGAGAAGTGCAATTGGTATTAATTCACTTAGTTTTCGAGAGATAACTTGATCACTATTATCAAAATGTATAAGTTCCTTACATTGTTATGGTGAAATGTTAGGTTAGATTAATCGGAAAGTGAAATATTTTAGTGTACCAAGATTAATTTAAACTCTCTCATATTCCTTAACGTTAACGAAAAACGACTAGTGGTGGTGGCGACAGTTGATTCTCTTCATAAGTAATCCCTATTTCTACAATTCAAAACCTAATTTCAACAAATGTCATTGCTCACTAAATAATATATAAAACCTACTAAAATAGAAACACACAACAATATGAAACAATAAAAAAACAACTTATCACACATTCATAATTTGTTGGGGAGTACAAGTTATTTTGGCGTATTGATGACATTTAATTGCGGCCATTTTGTTGAACTAAATGTCATGTCAGTCCATATAATAAAAGATAAATTAAAAAAATGGCAATATATTAAATATATAGATACTTCCTTGCCTTCTAATCTAAAAATTATGGGCTCATGTTTAATTGGGCACATTTTTTGTTGATTTATATAACATAATGACATATATATGTATATTATAGTTTCACAATCGTAGTAGTGTTTCGGTTTTAGTCAAAAGTATTATTGACTATTGATTTTGTGAAATACATCAGAATAACTTCGTTTTATATCTTGTGTTAAATAATGAAGTATTGGTGTTAAATAAGCAAATAATACCGGGATTCCTACCAAACTTAAACCCATATTTTTAGATTTAAATTTGGGCACTTATTCAACGTCAAAACTGACATAAGTATGATTTAACAGACAAAGTCAAATGTCATCTAAACGTCAACATATCATCACAACTCCCCGTTGTATATTTCTCCGTGGAAGCATATTTAGCCTTTGCCTGAACACATCGCCTATAGCCATACAATTTATGTAATTTACAAAACTACAGTACATTTGTAATTGTAATTACACGCGTAATTGTAATTTTAACAGTATTTACTCATCGTTACCTATTAAAAAGCAATAACGACCTACTCCAAAGCAGCTTTTATTATCAATAATGTAACAATTTGAATAATCACTAAATTATTTGGAAGGCTCGATTATAACATACGTATGTTATGTATCCTATAAAAATATTCGATTATTATGTTTTTTAATTATAATTATTGTTGTTGTGTTGTTGTTCAGTGAAAAACTAATCCTTTATTATACATATCCTTTCCCTTATGAGTTTATACCAGCATAGATCAAAATCATTTTAATTGACACTTGACTTAAAATCCCATAGACCAAAATGTTATGGCTGTTCAAAGCCGACGTTTCTGTCACCGAAAAAGCAACTAAACCAATTTCGGTCACCGCTTCACTGAACAACCGAAACAACAACCAACCACACAATGTCAGCACATCACTATAATCACTAGGGGCAAAAATTTAATCTAATGCAGTCCATTCTTTATAGGGCGCCAATGTGGCGGCGGCGTAGGGTGCCATAAGGGCCCCAGTCACGGAGACCTCAAGTCGGGTCCCGATTTGTCGGGGGCGATTTCGTCCGACCCGACGGTCTGGCCGACGGACGCGCTCGTGTCCATGGCTGTGGCTTCTGACGTTATGACGTTGGATTGGAAGAAGCGCTCTGGAAAGGAAATGTGACATGTAGAGTACAAAATTAACGTGCGTCAAGCCTTGTAGGGGAGTCAGAGATAGAGTGTCCACCATCAACTGGAAATTATGATATGTTTACTGAAAGGAGATCACCCATAATGGGCTAAATTTAAAAATGCCGGCCAATAACCAAAAGTCACTGGAAACGATCGATAATATAAACGATCGATGATAATATTTTTTTATGTATTTTTTTGTACGGCAGTAGTTTTCTGTTGTTTATACCAAAAGAGTTATTCTACGTTGAAATATATTATTTCACTCAATTATTTCTTGGATTTTTGTCTTTGTTCGACTATTTTTTATTACTTTTCATTGCTTTTCTATTGTTATTCCCTGGAGTCAGTTAGTTGCTTGGTTCGATTTTCCGAAAAAGTGTTGCACGTGCAAGTCGTAGCTCCTCCCCCCCCCCTTCTCAGCGCGAATAATTAGTATTAATAGAGCGCAATTTAAACCACTTTCAACAAAATGAGAGGAAACAAAGTTTAAGGAATCTTCCTGTGTACTGTGCACTCACTTGAGCACTATAGATCAGCACCAAGCAGTAAAGTGAGATCAGGGTCACTCAACGAGCGATGGAAAGAACTATGCACGGAGTATGCATTTTGTCCAGCAGTGGACGTCGAAGGAGCTCAAAATGAATGAAGCAGTTGTGGTAAAAATGAAAAGAGTACTGATTGACGTCCTGGCTTGGTCCGAAGGACTATTAGTTACCCGGGCCAACTCTCCCAGCTAGCACAATTAGTCATCCAAGGGACATACGAAACTTAATTCATTTAAGTACTGTCGTTAATATCGTGATCTTGTACTGTGACAGTTTTCATCAAAATCGCTTTGTATTAGGCATAGCGAGTATGGTACAACTTTTTGTACCTCTCTTAGATCTAAAGAAAGGAAAAAAAACACTCATTTACTTAAATAAACAATTAAGCCAAGCAACTAACAACTAACTAGCAACTCCAGGAAAAAACAATAGAAAAGAATTGAAAGGAAACAATAATAAATAGACGAACAATGATAAAAGTCCAAGAAATAATTGAGTAAAATAATATTTTTCAACGTAGAATAACTCTTTTGGTATAAACAACAGAAAACTACTGCCATACAAAAAAATGCATAAAAAAATATTATCAATCGTTTCCAGTCACTTTTGGTTTTTGGCCGGTACTTTTAAATTTAGCCCAAAAAAGTATGGAAGATGAATGATCTCCTTTTTATATGACCTTCAGTTAATCTGCAATTGCGGAGTTAGACTGTGTGCTAGTGACTACCTTGCAAGGTATAATGATTATAAAGTATGTTTATATTGAATTGGTTATATGCAAGCTCCTTAATGATTGTAATGCCTAGTTCACTACATGATTTTATATAATAAGATTTATTCGACTCCTTCAAGGATATTTGGCGTCTGTGTATGTATTTGTATGAATGTTTATGAGCCCTGTCTGCCTCCTAGGAAATCTGTATATGTATTTGTTAGTAGGTTTACTAATATCGTCTATGTTTCCAAAGACTTACCATCGTCCAGCATTACGACGTGGTCGGGGCCGGCGGGGGCCGTCATTATATTAAATTCTTCTTCTAAACTTGCGAACGGCGCGCTCCATCTGTGAAAGAGAATTAATATTAAATTAATAAAAAACCCCGTCCCGTTGGTCTTGTGCTAGCTGGGACGTAAAAAGTGTGTTAACTAGCTGCTGTTCTTCCCGCCATGTCGTAGGAGGCGGCTAAGGGACTAGTGGTAAATGGCATCAATTGAGCGATGAGCGAGCAACCTGTCACCAAAGTTCAATATGACATCAAAGCCCTAATATTTATGTTAAAAAGTGACTTAGGAGATTCTAAATCTCCGAGGTTCTGTCCACTCCGAAAGGTATTGAAGGACGTGACCGTATATGTAAGTGAAAGAATTTGGAATAACTCAGTCATAAGAGGCTTGACTTTGTAACAGTGGGTACAGGGTGGACATACCTATTAAAATGTAGATTTCGTGATTTTATAATGTGTATATATTCGCAAAATAATATACATTTTAGGATTGCCCAAAATACTAAAGGTGCGGGGAAAAATAGAAGACACGGCTTACCACCTGTCACATGGAGAACTGCCTATCTGGCCAACATGTGGGTTCGAGGTGGCCATAGAATTAAAACGTTCCCAATTGCGGACACGAACACCCACACATCTGAGTGCTCCAATAATGATCATAAAAACGTTTGTAATTATTTGTCATTAAAAAGACTATATACTCGTACACTACAAATACATTCACATCAGAGACACGATAATATCTGCTCCTCATATTTGAGCATAAATTTGCGACGGTGGTGTTGCGATGTTATTAGGAATATTCGTGACAGGTTTTTTGTTTATCACTCAGGGGATTCCGTTTTCCCCTAGTCGCCTCATTCGTCATTCTTACCGGTGTGAAGTTATCTGCCAATAGTTATCTGCCAATATAACCCGACCAAATTAAATTTTTTTTGTTCGGATTTGGTTAATCGACGTATTGTATTAAAAATCCATGCTAAATAGGCTAAATATAATAAAAAACTCTTCCTCAATGATTAAAGATGCATTATAATTGATATGTATGAAGAAATATAATATATTATCGTCATAATGACTTGTTCTTCATGCACTATGTATTTATGACCGTAACATAGTGAAACTACACATATGACTTAAAAATCTATATGCAATAGCACGTGCTGAAAAAATGCTATCACGCCATAGCATATTCACCCCCTGCTATTAAGCAAAGGGTAGACAATAAGCTGAAGAAACAGAATAACAAATATTTGAAATATGTTTTCCAATATAACATGACATCTGGCCATTTAGCCACCTTGTACACTATATCGAATATAAGTCTAATTCAGGGCTATCAATTGACATAAATATCATCCCCCTGTGAAGGGGCTGAGGGGTCGAAATTCCCGTTGGAATGTATCTATAAAATGATTTTCGTACTTTCCTCACAAATATTCAAATAAACCTTGTGAAAATCTCGTCTAGTCAAAAACAACTAACATCATAGGACTAAATGAAAGCTACTTATCTAATGACATAATATTCATCCCCCATAGTGGGGTATGGGGGTGGCAATACGCAAATGATATAAAAATGGCCAATTTTCGAAATCACTTTTTCCGCTATATCTCAAAAACTGTGTTTTTAGCCAACATAAGCGGCTCACAAGAGATAGATCTTGTCATTTGCTATCGATTGACGTATAAATCATCAGCATAACTAGGGGCTGAGGGGTCGCCATCAGACTTGGAAAGTTATCAGCCAATTACGTTGCAGCGCTGAATAGCCTGTATCTCCCTAACTGTTCATTAAGCCATTATCATCTATTGACATGAGTTAAACAACTAGTAGTGCTATGTAATGACATAGACTTCATTCCTTTTAAGTGGGGTGGGGGGTTGGTAATACATCGAGGAAATAAAAATGATGATCTCTTAGTAAATTAGTTTTTCTGTCATAACTCAAAAACTGTGTTTTTAGCCAACATAAGCGGTTCATCAGAGATAGATCTTGTCATTTGCTATCGATTGACGTATAAATCATCTGCATAACTAGGGGCTGAGGGGTCACCATCAGACCTGGAAAGTTATCTGCCAATTACGTTGCAGCGCTGAATAGCCTGTATCTCCCTAACTGTTCATTAAGCCATTATCATTTATAGACATGAGTTAAACAACTAGTAGTGCTATGTAATGACATAGACTTCATTCCTTTTAAGTGGGGTGGGGGGTTGGTAATACATCGAGGAAATAAAAATGATGATTTCTTAGTAAATTAGTTTTTCTGTCATAACTCAAAAACTGTGTTTTTAGCCAACATAAGCGGTTCATCAGAGATAGACCTTGTCATTTGCTATCGATTGACGTATAAATCATCTGCATAACTAGGGGCTGAGGGGTCACCATCAGACCTGGAAAGTTATCTGCCAATTTCGTTTTGTCATTCGATCAGATTCGTTCGTCTGCCCTTTCTAAGCCGCTCATTCAGCCAACATAAGCTACAGTCCTACAATCAATATTACTCTGCCCTATCTTATGACATAGGTTGTATCCCCCATAGTGGGGTATGGGGGTGGCACTACGCAAATGATATAAAAATGGCCAATTTTCCAAATCACTTTTTCCGCTATATCTCAAAAACTGTGTTTTTAGCCAACATAGGCGGCTCATGAGAGATAGATCTTGTCATTTCCTATCGATTGACGTATAAATCATCAGCCTATCTAGGGGCTCAGGGGTCGCCATCAAACTTGGAAAGTTATCTGCCAATTACGTTGCAGCGCTGAATAGCCTGTATCTCCCTAACTGTTTATTTAGCCATTATCATCTTTTGACTGGAGTAAACCAACAAGTAGTGCTATGTAATGACACAGACTACATTCCCTTTAAGTGGGGTGGGGGGTTGGTAATACATCGAGGAAATAAAAATGACGATTTCTTAGGAAATTAGTTTTTCTGTCATAACTCAAAAACTGTGTTTTTAGCCACCATAAGCAGCTCATCAGAGATAGATCTTGTCATTTGCTATCGATTGACGTATAAATCATCTGCATAACTAGGGGCTGAGGGGTCGCCATCAGACCTAGAAAGTTATCTGCCAATTTCGTTTTGTCATTCGATCAGATTCGTTCGTCTGCCCCTTCTAAGCCGCTCATTCAGCCAACATAAGCTACAGTCATACAATCAATATTACTCTGCCCTATCTTATGACATAGGTTGTATCCCCTATAGTGGGGTATGGGGTTGGCAATACGCAAATGATATAAAAATGGCCAATTTTCCAAATCACTTTTTCCGCTATATCTCAAAAACTGTGTTTTTAGCCAACATAGGCGGCTCATGAGAGATAGATCTTGTCATTTCCTATCGATTGACGTATAAATCATCCGCCTATCTAGGGGCTCAGGGGTCGCCATCAAACTTGGAAAGTTATCTGCCAATTACGTTGCAGCGCTGAATAGCCTGTATCTCCCTAACTGTTTATTTAGCCATTATCATCTATTGACATGAGTTAAACAACTAGTAGTGCTATGTAATGACATAGACTTCATTCCCTTTAAGTGGGGTGGGGGGTTGGTAATACATCGAGGAAATAAAAATGACGATTTCTTAGGAAATTATTTTTCTGTCATAACTCAAAAACTGTGTTTTTAGCCAACATAAGCGGCTCATCAGAGATAGATCTTGTCATTTGCTATCGATTGACGTATAAATCATCTGCATAACTAGGGGCTGAGGGGTCGCCATCAGACCTGGAAAGTTATCTGCCAATTTCGTTTTGTCATTCGATCAGATTCGTTCGTCTGCCCCTTCTAAGCCGCTCATTCAGCCAACATAAGCTACAGTCCTACAATCAATATTACTCTGCCCTATCTTATGACATAGGTTGTATCCCCTATAGTGGGGTATGGGGTTGGCAATACGCAAATGATATAAAAATGCCCAATTTTCCAAATCACTTTTTCCGCTATATCTCAAAAACTGTGTTTTTAGCCAACATAGGCGGCTCATGAGAGATAGATCTTGTCATTTCCTATCGATTGACGTATAAATCATCCGCCTATCTAGGGGCTCAGGGGTCGCCATCAAACTTGGAAAGTTATCTGCCAATTACGTTGCAGCGCTGAATAGCCTGTATCTCCCTAACTGTTTATTTAGCCATTATCATCTATTGACAGGAGTTAAACAACTAGTAGTGCTATGTAATGACATAGACTTCATTCCCTTTAAGTGGGGTGGGGGGTTGGTAATACATCGAGGAAATAAAAATGACGATTTCTTAGGAAATTATTTTTCTGTCATAACTCAAAAACTGTGTTTTTAGCCAACATAAGCGGCTCATCAGAGATAGATCTTGTCATTTGCTATCGATTGACGTATAAATCATCTGCATAACTAGGGGCTGAGGGGATGGGGTTGGCAATACGTCAATCGATAGGAAATGACAAGATCTATCTCTCATGAGCCGCCTATGTTGGCTAAAAACACAGTTTTTGAGATATAGCGGAAAAAGTGATTTGGAAAATTGGCCATTTTTATATCATTTGCGTATTGCCAACCCCATACCCCACTATAGGGGATACAACCTATGTCATAAGATAGGGCAGAGTAATATTGATTGTATGACTGTAGCTTATGTTGGCTGAATGAGCGGCTTAGAAGGGGCAGACGAACGAATCTGATCGAATGACAAAACGAAATTGGCAGATAACTTTCTAGGTCTGATGGCGACCCCTCAGCCCCTAGTTATGCAGATGATTTATACGTCAATCGATAGCAAATGACAAGATCTATCTCTGATGAGCTGCTTATGGTGGCTAAAAACACAGTTTTTGAGTTATGACAGAAAAACTAATTTCCTAAGAAATCGTCATTTTTATTTCCTCGATGTATTACCAACCCCCCACCCCACTTAAAGGGAATGTAGTCTGTGTCATTACATAGCACTACTTGTTGGTTTACTCCAGTCAAAAGATGATAATGGCTAAATAAACAGTTAGGGAGATACAGGCTATTCAGCGCTGCAACGTAATTGGCAGATAACTTTCCAAGTTTGATGGCGACCCCTGAGCCCCTAGATAGGCTGATGATTTATACGTCAATCGATAGGAAATGACAAGATCTATCTCTCATGAGCCGCCTATGTTGGCTAAAAACACAGTTTTTGAGATATAGCGGAAAAAGTGATTTGGAAAATTGGCCATTTTTATATCATTTGCGTAGTGCCACCCCCATACCCCACTATGGGGGATACAACCTATGTCATAAGATAGGGCAGAGTAATATTGATTGTAGGACTGTAGCTTATGTTGGCTGAATGAGCGGCTTAGAAAGGGCAGACGAACGAATCTGATCGAATGACAAAACGAAATTGGCAGATAACTTTCCAGGTCTGATGGTGACCCCTCAGCCCCTAGTTATGCAGATGATTTATACGTCAATCGATAGCAAATGACAAGGTCTATCTCTGATGAACCGCTTATGTTGGCTAAAAACACAGTTTTTGAGTTATGACAGAAAAACTAATTTACTAAGAAATCATCATTTTTATTTCCTCGATGTATTACCAACCCCCCACCCCACTTAAAAGGAATGAAGTCTATGTCATTACATAGCACTACTAGTTGTTTAACTCATGTCTATAAATGATAATGGCTTAATGAACAGTTAGGGAGATACAGGCTATTCAGCGCTGCAACGTAATTGGCAGATAACTTTCCAGGTCTGATGGTGACCCCTCAGCCCCTAGTTATGCAGATGATTTATACGTCAATCGATAGCAAATGACAAGATCTATCTCTGATGAACCGCTTATGTTGGCTAAAAACACAGTTTTTGAGTTATGACAGAAAAACTAATTTACTAAGAGATCATCATTTTTATTTCCTCGATGTATTACCAACCCCCCACCCCACTTAAAAGGAATGAAGTCTATGTCATTACATAGCACTACTAGTTGTTTAACTCATGTCAATAGATGATAATGGCTTAATGAACAGTTAGGGAGATACAGGCTATTCAGCGCTGCAACGTAATTGGCAGATAACTTTCCAAGTTTGATGGCGACCCCTGAGCCCCTAGATAGGCGGATGATTTATACGTCAATCGATAGGAAATGACAAGATCTATCTCTCATGAGCCGCCTATGTTGGCTAAAAACACAGTTTTTGAGATATAGCGGAAAAAGTGATTTGGAAAATTGGCCATTTTTATATCATTTGCGTATTGCCAACCCCATACCCCACTATAGGGGATACAACCTATGTCATAAGATAGGGCAGAGTAATATTGATTGTAGGACTGTAGCTTATGTTGGCTGAATGAGCGGCTTAGAAGGGGCAGACGAACGAATCTGATCGAATGACAAAACGAAATTGGCAGATAACTTTCCAGGTCTGATGGCGACCCCTCAGCCCCTAGTTATGCAGATGATTTATACGTCAATCGATAGCAAATGACAAGATCTATCTCTGATGAGCCGCTTATGTTGGCTAAAAACACAGTTTTTGAGTTATGACAGAAAAATAATTTCCTAAGAAATCGTCATTTTTATTTCCTCGATGTATTACCAACCCCCCACCCCACTTAAAGGGAATGAAGTCTATGTCATTACATAGCACTACTAGTTGTTTAACTCATGTCAATAGATGATAATGGCTAAATAAACAGTTAGGGAGATACAGGCTATTCAGCGCTGCAACGTAATTGGCAGATAACTTTCCAAGTTTGATGGCGACCCCTGAGCCCCTAGATAGGCGGATGATTTATACGTCAATCGATAGGAAATGACAAGATCTATCTCTCATGAGCCGCCTATGTTGGCTAAAAACACAGTTTTTGAGATATAGCGGAAAAAGTGATTTGGAAAATTGGCCATTTTTATATCATTTGCGTATTGCCAACCCCATACCCCACTATAGGGGATACAACCTATGTCATAAGATAGGGCAGAGTAATATTGATTGTATGACTGTAGCTTATGTTGGCTGAATGAGCGGCTTAGAAGGGGCAGAGAAACGAATCTGATCGAATGACAAAACGAAATTGGCAGATAACTTTCCAGGTCTGATGGCGACCCCTCAGCCCCTAGTTATGCAGATGATTTATACGTCAATCGATAGCAAATGACAAGATCTATCTCTGATGAGCCGCTTATGTTGGCTAAAAACACAGTTTTTGAGTTATGACAGAAAAATAATTTCCTAAGAAATCGTCATTTTTATTTCCTCGATGTATTACCAACCCCCCACCCCACTTAAAGGGAATTAAGTCTATGTCATTACATAGCACTACTAGTTGTTTAACTCATGTCAATAGATGATAATGGCTAAATAAACAGTTAGGGAGATACAGGCTATTCAGCGCTGCAACGTAATTGGCAGATAACTTTCCAAGTTTGATGGCGACCCCTGAGCCCCTAGATAGGCTGATGATTTATACATCAATCAATAGCAAATGACAAGATCTATCTCTGATGATCCGCTTATGTTGGCTAAAAACACAGTTTTTGAGTTATGACAGAAAAACTAATTTCCTAAGAAATCGTCATTTTTATTTCCTCGATGTATTACCAACCCCCCACCCCACTTAAAGGGAATGAAGTCTATGTCATTACATAGCACTACTAGTTGGTTTACTCCAGTCAAAAGATGATAATGGCTAAATAAACAGTTAGGGAGATACAGGCTATTCAGCGCTGCAACGTAATTGGCAGATAACTTTCCAAGTTTGATGGCGACCCCTGAGCCCCTAGATAGGCGGATGATTTATACGTCAATCGATAGCAAATGACAAGATCTATCTCTGATGAGCCGCCTATGTTGGCTAAAAACACAGTTTTTGAGATATAGCGGAAAAAGTGATTTGGAAAATTGGCCATTTTTATATCATTTGCGTATTGCCAACCCCATACCCCACTATAGGGGATACAACCTATGTCATAAGATAGGGCAGAGTAATATTGATTGTATGACTGTAGCTTATGTTGGCTGAATGAGCGGCTTAGAAGGGGCAGAGAAACGAATCTGATCGAATGACAAAACGAAATTGGCAGATAACTTTCCAGGTCTGATGGCGACCCCTCAGCCCCTAGTTATGCAGATGATTTATACGTCAATCGATAGCAAATGACAAGATCTATCTCTGATGAGCCGCTTATGTTGGCTAAAAACACAGTTTTTGAGTTATGACAGAAAAATAATTTCCTAAGAAATCGTCATTTTTATTTCCTCGATGTATTACCAACCCCCCACCCCACTTAAAGGGAATGAAGTCTATGTCATTACATAGCACTACTAGTTGTTTAACTCATGTCAATAGATGATAATGGCTAAATAAACAGTTAGGGAGATACAGGCTATTCAGCGCTGCAACGTAATTGGCAGATAACTTTCCAAGTTTGATGGCGACCCCTGAGCCCCTAGATAGGCTGATGATTTATACGTCAATCAATAGCAAATGACAAGATCTATCTCTGATGATCCGCTTATGTTGGCTAAAAACACAGTTTTTGAGTTATGACAGAAAAACTAATTTCCTAAGAAATCGTCATTTTTATTTCCTCGATGTATTACCAACCCCCCACCCCACTTAAAGGGAATGAAGTCTATGTCATTACATAGCACTACTAGTTGGTTTACTCCAGTCAAAAGATGATAATGGCTAAATAAACAGTTAGGGAGATACAGGCTATTCAGCGCTGCAACGTAATTGGCAGATAACTTTCCAAGTTTGATGGCGACCCCTGAGCCCCTAGATAGGCGGATGATTTATACGTCAATCGATAGGAAATGACAAGATCTATCTCTCATGAGCCGCCTATGTTGGCTAAAAACACAGTTTTTGAGATATAGCGGAAAAAGTGATTTGGAAAATTGGCCATTTTTATATCATTTGCGTATTGCCAACCCCATACCCCACTATAGGGGATACAACCTGTGTCATAAGATAGGGCAGAGTAATATTGATTGTATGACTGTAGCTTATGTTGGCTGAATGAGCGGCTTAGAAGGGGCAGACGAACGAATCTGATCGAATGACAAAACGAAATTGGCAGATAACTTTCCAGGTCTGATGGCGACCCCTCAGCCCCTAGTTATGCAGATGATTTATACGTCAATCGATAGCAAATGACAAGATCTATCTCTGATGAACCGCTTATGTTGGCTAAAAACACAGTTTTTGAGTTATGACAGAAAAACTAATTTCTTAAGAAATCGTCATTTTTATTTCCTCGATGTATTACCAACCCCCCACACCACTTAAAGGGAATTAAGTCTATGTCATTACATAGCACTACTAGTTGTTTAACTCCTGTCAATAGATGATAATGGCTAAATAAACAGTTAGGGAGATACAGGCTATTCAGCGCTGCAACGTAATTGGCAGATAACTTTCCAAGTTTGATGGCGACCCCTGAGCCCCTAGATAGGCTGATGATTTATACGTCAATCGATAGGAAATAACAAGATCTATCTCTCATGAGCCGCCTATGTTGGCTAAAAACACAGTTTTTGAGATATAGCGGAAAAAGTGATTTGGAAAATTGGCCATTTTTATATCATTTGCGTATTGCCACCCCATTCCCCACTATGGGGGGTACAACCTATGTCTTAAGATAGGGCAGAGTAATATTGATTGTAGGACTGTAGCTTATGTTGGCTGAATAAGCGGCTTAGAAGGGGCAGACGAACGAATCTGATCGAATGACAAAACGAAATTGGCAGATAACTTTCCAGGTCTGATGGCGACCCCTCAGCCCCTAGTTATGCAGATGATTTATACGTCAATCGATAGCAAATGACAAGATCTATCTCTGATGAACCGCTTATGTTGGCTAAAAACACAGTTTTTGAGTTATGACAGAAAAACTAATTTCCTAAGAAATCGTCATTTTTATTTCCTCGATGTATTACCAACCCCCCACCCCACTTAAAGGGAATGAAGTCTATGTCATTACATAGCACTACTAGTTGGTTTACTCCAGTCAAAAGATGATAATGGCTAAATAAACAGTTAGGGAGATACAGGCTATTCAGCGCTGCAACGTAATTGGCAGATAACTTTCCAAGTTTGATGGCGACCCCTGAGCCCCTAGATAGGCGGATGATTTATACGTCAATCGATAGGAAATGACAAGATCTATCTCTCATGAGCCGCCTATGTTGGCTAAAAACACAGTTTTTGAGATATAGCGGAAAAAGTGATTTGGAAAATTGGCCATTTTTATATCATTTGCGTATTGCCAACCCCATACCCCACTATAGGGGATACAACCTGTGTCATAAGATAGGGCAGAGTAATATTGATTGTATGACTGTAGCTTATGTTGGCTGAATGAGCGGCTTAGAAGGGGCAGACGAACGAATCTGATCGAATGACAAAACGAAATTGGCAGATAACTTTCCAGGTCTGATGGCGACCCCTCAGCCCCTAGTTATGCAGATGATTTATACGTCAATCGATAGCAAATGACAAGATCTATCTCTGATGAGCCGCTTATGTTGGCTTAAAACACAGTTTTTGAGTTATGACAGAAAAACTAATTTCTTAAGAAATCGTCATTTTTATTTCCTCGATGTATTACCAACCCCCCACCCCACTTAAAGGGAATTAAGTCTATGTCATTACATAGCACTACTAGTTGTTTAACTCCTGTCAATAGATGATAATGGCTTAATAAACAGTTAGGGAGATACAGGCTATTCAGCGCTGCAACGTAATTGGCAGATAACTTTCCAAGTTTGATGGCGACCCCTGAGCCCCTAGATAGGCTGATGATTTATACGTCAATCGATAGGAAATGACAAGATCTATCTCTCATGAGCCGCCTATGTTGGCTAAAAATACAGTTTTTGAGATATAGCGGAAAAAGTGATTTGGAAAATTGGCCATTTTTATATCATTTGCGTATTGCCACCCCCATACCCCACTATGGGGGGTACAACCTATGTCTTAAGATAGGGCAGAGTAATATTGATTGTAGGACTGTAGCTTATGTTGGCTGAATAAGCGGCTTAGAAGGGGCAGACGAACGAATCTGATCGAATGACAAAACGAAATTGGCAGATAACTTTCCAGGTCTGATGGTGACCCCTCAGCCCCTAGTTATGCAGATGATTTATACGTCAATCGATAGCAAATGACAAGATCTATCTCTGATGAACCGCTTATGTTGGCTAAAAACACAGTTTTTGAGTTATGACAGAAAAACTAATTTCCTAAGAAATCGTCATTTTTATTTCCTCGATGTATTACCAACCCCCCACCCCACTTAAAGGGAATGAAGTCTATGTCATTACATAGCACTACTAGTTGTTTAACTCATGTCAATAGATGATAATGGCTTAATGAACAGTTAGGGAGATACAGGCTATTCAGCGCTGCAACGTAATTGGCTGATAACTTTCCAAGTCTGATGGCGACCCCTCAGCCCCTAGTTATGCTGATGATTTATACGTCAATCGATAGCAAATGACAAGATCTATCTCTCGTGAGCCGCTTATGTTGGCTAAAAACACAGTTTTTGAGATATAGCGGAAAAAGTGATTTCGAAAATTGGCCATTTTTATATCATTTGCGTATTGCCACCCCCATACCCCACTATGGGGGATGAATATTATGTCATTAGATAAGTAGCTTTCATTTAGTCCTATGATGTTAGTTGTTTTTGACTAGACGAGATTTTCACAAGGTTTATTTGAATATTTGTGAGGAAAGTACGAAAATCATTTTATAGATACATTCCAACGGGAATTTCGACCCCTCAGCCCCTTGACAGGGGGATGATATTTATGTCAATTGATAGCCCTGAATTAGACTTATATTCGATATAGTGTACAAGGTGGCTAAATGGCCAGATGTCATGTTATATTGGAAAACATATTTCAAATATTTGTTATTCTGTTTCTTCAGCTTATTGTCTACCCTTTGCTTAATAGCAGGGGGTGAATATGCTATGGCGTGATAGCATTTTTTCAGCACGTGCTATTGCATATAGATTTTTAAGTCATATGTGTAGTTTCACTATGTTACGGTCATAAATACATAGTGCATGAAGAACAAGTCATTATGACGATAATATATTATATTTCTTCATACATATCAATTATAATGCATCTTTAATCATTGAGGAAGAGTTTTTTATTATATTTAGCCTATTTAGCATGGATTTTTAATACAATACGTCGATTAACCAAATCCGAACAAAAAAAATTTAATTTGGTCGGGTTATATTGGCAGATAACTATTGGCAGATAACTTCACACCGGTGTCATTCTTAGCTCACCTTAGGCAGCTAGTTAGCATTCTTTTTACGTCGGAAACCACATCTCCATTTTAAACCCATATGTTAACCAGATACTACTATAAAAATGTATATTTAACAATATATTTATTAATTACCTCGGTGGCGCTCGATGGGGCGCTCTAGGAGCATACAAGCCAAGCCCCCCTGGAGGGGACACGCCCCCGCCTGAAGCACAGATGGCGCCACCGCCGCCGGCCCCTCCCAGTGACGTCACGCCCACTCCGCTCAGCGTACCATAGCTGAATACCTGGAATGAGGGTTGTGTACTGTTAGTACAGATCTTGCAATCTACGAGCGCACGTGAGCTTAATTTGTAGTTGAAGTCGTATATACGTACATTTTGATAATATGTGTACCCAACGTATTTGCTATTGTTCACGAAGTACGGTCAACATGTCAAATCTCAAAAGTGAAAGAAAATGAAATGTAATTGACAGTTTATTTTCTGTTTCTATCTGTAACTCTGTTTCTAATGTGAATTAGTAGTTACTTTAACGATGTTGTTTTTGATTTTGGCCACTACCTACCACCTAATAAATAAATATAAAAAATACTTCAAAAATAAAAACGGGTGAAATCCATAAGCGTCGCGTTCTCGTACATTGCAAGATCTAGATCTATAAGAGTAATACATACATACATTGCGACCGTTTCCCTAGAGAGGGGACGGCATAGATCAAGATTTTACACCGATTTTGTTTATTCACTGTTGCTTCTTTAACACCATATACACTCGGTGGTTATGAGTATTTCATGCCCTTAAAAGGGCCCATGCCTTTCAAAAATTCGGAAAAAGCTATTTTGGTCCTAGCTATTTTCTAGATGGGTGACCATATTGCTTGATCTAGGTTACCAGCCTTTTAGATAGGTATTTGTATCTGAGAACTGACTTGCCAGATTTAATACCTACTATCGGGAGACCATATCTTCTTAGTGTCGATGGTAAGTTATATATGTAACAGGTATCTTATTTTACCGAAAGGGTGCAGAATCGGTTATAAAGCGTATTACGTTTACTTGGGCCTTTAGAAGAATCTATTCATAAAATATACTATTTAACTTTTGTAAGTTTAGCTACCGTGTAAGGAAACCAAAATATTACAGTATTCAACTCTGTACAGGAAAACGGGTGTCCAACTCTTCTTATGCGTTTTAACACAACCACAGTTCAACATCACATCAATAATAGTGTTAAATTGGTAGTGGATTAACTAAAGTGACCGATTCCATTATTAACGACAGGAAAAACGAAACCTTAGAAATTTGTTATTCCACGAACATTTTTACACTATTACTGAAGTGTTATTAAGATGTCATTTTGCAGAACCTTTGTCATTTATGAACCTGGGCCCCATACTTCATGTGTATTTATATAAAAAATCCTGTACTCACCGGCGCAGGCTGTGTATGATAATGGTTGTAATGCGATATGGGGGGATGACACTCCGGTCTGTAGTGGGGAGATCGGCGTCTCGGGGACCCGGGGGGCGATCGGGGATCCCCGGGGGACGATGGGGAACACGCCCCACTGCCCCCCACCATTTCACTAGCTGGAAAGGTTAATAGATTGGATTAATGGTGATTATTGTGCCATACATCTTATAGAGACACCATATGTAAGTCACCTTTAGTATATTGATTTTGATGGCATTGATATGGAATTTTGTTATTGGTAACCCATCGCCCAATAGATTAAAAAATAATGATTAGATTTTTTATCTATTATATTTTAACGTGTTAGGTTTAATTTGGTATAATAAGTATCTTAATGAGATATTAAAAGTAATTATGTAATCTTTAACTAAACCCCCTCTTTTTCATAACATAACCTGTGCATGCCAGAACACGCACCCTGATTACTAGGGAGAGAGAAAACATCGTTTTCTACCTTGTTCCGGAACAGGTAATAGCTAGTGCTTATTAATGGCAACATAGCTTTCCACCTGTCACATTGAGTACTGACTATCTGGTCGCCACATGTCTTCAAGGTGGCCGTAGAATAACCAACTCCGAAATTACGGAGATGGACCCGTTATCGTCTTATGACGCTGTAAGGATTAGTATGGATGGTGATGAAAGCGTTTTTTACCTGTGGACCTGATGATGGCGACAGGTCTGGCCATGGGTGGTAAAGGTGGTGGTGGAAGCATGGAGCTGCTGAAGTACGTGGGCTTCGGACTCCTCGATAGGGAGTGGACCTGCAAAGACAAAACAAGGTAAGGTTTATACATACATACTTAACATTTCCTTGTAGTCAGAAAACTCAGATCCCCATCTGTCTCTGACAAGCTACACACTTCATGGGCATCCATATATCTCCTAATATACTCGGTGGTTATAGGTACTTCTAATGTCAGCCTTTTTCAATATGTCGTCTATCTGACTGTCATGTCTTATTGGGCCGAGTCCTACGTAATTGCCTTTCCACTTTCAAAGTGGAGGTGGAAGTATGTTGCAAGACTACTGGACAAGGGTCTTACGAGTACATCACAGGAGAAGAAGTAAATATAGTATATGAATGTGCCTTTTCGGGTACCTACAGAGAATAGATAGGGCATATAATATATCCTTGTAGATAGATCTTTCAAGGTGACACTACCACGTCTGGGCTTATCTTTATTTATATTTCATATATTTTCACGCCTAATTCCCATTTTACACCTCAAGTAGTTAAATTGTATATTTAATAAATTACATTTTACATCAATTAATTCTAGTCACAAGTAATATTATGATCCATTTCATTCTTGCCCAATAAGAATGCATCTGGATTGAAGGCCCATTTTTCGACGGATGTCTTATTTTATGAGTTATCGCAATATACCTACTCGGCTGACGTATTGCTAAATTCAACAGCACAGTACCACGTACATTATGCCATATGTATGTTCGATGGATGTTTTTGCAATGGACTGACAAACCTGCAGCTGCTGCACGTCAGAGGGCTCCTGGCAGACGAAAGTGACGAAGTCTCCCAGCGTATCCTGAGGGTTGCTCTCGTACTTGCTGCCTGGGTGCTGGCTGGACAGGGATTCTGAAACTGACATATATGTATATATATACGATGAGGGAAAACATCGTGAGGAAACCTGTCTATTCCTCAGGATAGGTAATAGTCCTATATACGGCGATACGGTTCACTACTTATCACGTTGGGTGCTGTCTACCTAGTGATACGCGGGCTTCGAATGACCCACACCTAACATGCCTTCGAAATTTCGGAGATGGGCATTCAAGCCTCTGACTACCCTGGCATAATAAAAAAGGGGGTGTGTATACACAAGTCGTGAAGCGTATGTATGTATATAACACATAAAACACCTAAGTCAGTAAAAGTCTAACTATCGTGGTTGTGATGGTGTTAATATTGCTGACGATGGTTAGTAGAATGACTAAAGAGTATCCTTACTTCCCCTTATCATTGTGAGGTTTGATTAATCACTTGTTATGTTATATATCACTTCATAGTATAAGAAGGCTGGTACTAAAATAGACAATCAGGTGGGGAAGTGATTTATTCATAATACATTTTAACAATAGAATCTTTACAATAAATTAATAAAATATTTACAATCTTAAAACTAATTAAAATAATAAAACTCTAAATTCTTATTTTATAAATTATTAATTATTGGACAATTTATTATTTTCATTAAGAATACCAAAACAACATGGAATTACTTTGTATAAGTTTTGACTTTCGGTGAGTAATGATACTATTATGAATTAAAAATAAACACCTTAACCTCTTCCTATACAACAAACTGAGAAATTCCAGAAAATATCTATTCAAATCTCAGTCCAACTACACCTAAACAAACTTCCAAGTCATATCCATGCCCGAGTTCTCGAGGGTCGCCTTGCACTACCTGAGCTACGAGGTATAGGTGTCTTGTATACGTTTGTTATTATTTTTAATACTATGTTGTTTATTCCTTGTAATTAGTACGTCATCGAAAGGTTTCCTGTTAGGGTGACGTACATGTCAGAATTAAATAAATAGATCTGTCATATCTTACCAGCCGGATGAGGCTCCGATGGTGGGTGCTGGTAGAATATCGTGTTCGAAGGGACTAGGGGAGTCTGGGCTCCACTCAGCCCGGCTGAACTGTGAGGGATGCCTGGAATAGAAGAAAACGATATTTGATTTCAAAATTTTAAACAATTTCTTTGTACATTTTCGTAATAAAAACACATTTACGAAATGCATCGAATTATACCGTGAGGGAAAACATCGCGAGGAAACCTACTTGTTCGTCGAACAGGTAATAGTTAGTGCTTGTAAATGGCGACATGGCTGACCGCCTGTTACATTAAGTACTGACTATCTGGTAAACACGTGGGTTCGAGGTGTCCATAGAATTACTACCTTCGCAATTGCGATGATGGAAATCTGAATCTCAGACTAACCCGCAAGGGTTAATGGTCGTGAATGCGTTTGTTTTTTTGTTTTTGATTTTCGGTGAATCTTTGTGGTTTGAGGTTTGACTCTGTATCCATAACAGGGTTTAAACCTCAGAGCATGTACCAATGGAATTCTAGATTTCTGAGAAACATCTATAGTACTTCTAAAGGTGCATACATACACATCACATTCGTCTCCCTGTAGAGATCTAGGCAGAGATGGATCTCCCAGTAGTCTCGATCCTGACAAAACAGTTTCGCTTCATTGTCACTCATTCACTCTCGGAGATTATAGGTACTTCAAAAGTCAACCTTTTTCAATATATCGTCTATATGACTGTCATATTTTCTTTTAGGCCGATCATTACGTAACCCTTCTACCTCTCCCAGATATTTTTTTTTGTCAATCTACTATCATTCATCCGCATGACATTTCCAAACTATATCATTTTAAACCTAACTAAGAAAATTATGTGTATAAGTTCAAATTTCTATACATATAAACATAGACATCACGCCTGATTCCCTGTAGAGACATACACTTCTCATACATCCTTGGCGGTTATAGGTACTCCTAACATCACCTTTTTTCAATATAGCGTCTATCTGACTGTTATATGTCTTATTAGGCCAACCCCTACGTAACCGCCCTTCGACTTCACTCATAGATATTCCTTTTGTCAATCTGCTATCATTCATCCGCATATCATGTCCAAACCACCGAAGCATTCTCTTTTCAATCTTAGTCACTACATCTTCTTTCAAACCGCAACCTTCCCTTATCACACTATTTTTAATTCTATCATTCAATGTCATATACCTCGAAAGAGATAATAAAACAATGAGTATAGTTATGTTTTAAATCTCTATTGAAGTCCTAAATTATCACGCCATGCACTTTCTAATACCAACTAGCAAAGTAGCACAATTCTAAATAAACGAAAACAAAAGTTTATCGTCCTTATTATGCAATAACGAAGTTCAATCACCTATTTATTGCCTGGCCATTGTCAGGTCATATAATGCTAATCTAGAACCCTAAGTAGAGCCTACGTGACTAGGGTACCTAATTCAAAGTAGTGGTCACAATCATATTGTTTTATAATCGATGTAATGTATTATTCAATAGTTGGTTTTGGGTTGCCTTTTTAATTTGTAATTTAATGTGATTAATTAAGGTACCTTCTTCCTGGAATGTCTTTATAAATTTGCTTTTGAAAATAATAATTAATTAACTCCTTTCTTCGAATTTAGGTTTTATATAGATTTATATCTCGATAAATCGATTCAGGGTAGTCATGGGTATATAAACCTGAGACTGAAAATTACGATCGCTTTTAGTTACTTGAAACCCATTTATTACTGTCATTCATTACCAATGATAAAAACCTGGAGCTTGTGCCATTAATTTGTATGCATTGTATTTGGTAATTTTTGATACAAATTATTTTATGGTAAAGAAATGGATTTCTATAAAATAAACTATCTATCTTATCTTTTTCGGAAAAGGCTATATTTAGTATAAATTCACATTCTATTTGACAAATCACTTATTTACAATTGTCAAAATGGATATCAAAATCTCTGACAATATTACCTTAGTTATAAGAGATCCGCGATTTATACTCATGACTAATGACTAACGGGACTAATAGCGTAAGTTTTTATATTATGCCAATGCCCGTCACCAAGGCTGCTGCAACGTAGCCGTAACGTCGGTCGGTCGGTCATACATACGCATCACGCCTGATTCCCTGTAGAGCGGTAGGCTGAGATCACGGATCCCCATTTATCCAGATCCTGACATATCACTTTCGTTTCATTGACACTCATACACCTCCTCATACACACTCGGCGGTTATATGCACTTCTAACGTCACCCTTTTTCAATATAGCGTCTATCTGACTGTCCGTTTGTTCTATTTATTACTGTATAATTGACTTACTAAAGCACTGTCCAACAAGCATAGTGGAAGGCGTGGCCCTCTCCGACGGAGGCTCAAAAGAGGTGGGAGCAGGGCTGTTGTACCCGCAGTAGTAGCTGGACTCCAATTTAATCCCTCCCCCGGAACCACTCGGGGACTCAGAGCCGGTTTCCTGGAGAATAGACGCTGGAAAAAGAAGATGGGTTTAGAGGGAAGAAGAAGCAAGAAAGTACTTACCTAGGGTTAGATGTGGCTGGTGGATGGTGTTAATATTCTGGGTAACAAGTAACTTGTAATGACTATTAAACTGTATGTCGTCTTGTTTTAGTTCCATGAAGTATTATTGAAGTGTACCAAAATTATCAAGTAACATTGTATACTAAGATACTTTGGTCCCACCTATAGTGTATTCGCCTATCGTGAGCGAAGATACGCTTCTATTTATTACATAATCGACAAGCCTGATGGACAGAGGTTTGAGAGCCAGGTATAAGAATGTTTTTTGACAATTTATATCCACTATATATCCCCAAATCGGAAATAGTCCATTTCTATTAGACACGGCATTTTGCTAAGCATAAGTTTCAGTCCAAGAACTTGAAAGGTTTAGTTGTTTTATAATCTACCTCCCTTTGTTTGATTGTCACGAGCCAAGCTTATATGATCAAGAATATAATTGTCTTCGAGGTTATATTCACCATACCAGAGACCGAAGGACGCCAATAAGTGTGTATGTAGAGTAAATAGTCACCTTTGGACAGCTTCCACAGCTCCTTAGACGAAAACACCCCGGTGGCTAGAATGATATCGTTGCATATTACACCATTGTACGGGTTATGATTGTAACCTGCAAGAAATCGGTTACACTACGTTCAGTAGATTGGATACGACATATCACAGAACATACGTTGCCCTTGAGTAAATAAGCTAGGTCCTTTCATATAAGAACCTTGTTTGAGGGCTTAGTCATTTTTGATGTCGAACTTTAGACGACGATATTAGAGGATTTTATAACCATAGCCAAAATTACCACTGCCTTGCAACTACCTCGTATTTCTTGTGAAAAGATTCTATGCGTGATGTAAAATAAATAAGTAAAATAAAGACAAGAAGAGTTTGGCTTCAATTTAAGAGCATTTTTGTAGTCTGTTGTTGCAAGTAATAAAAAATGTGGTAATTTGAGTCAGTAAATCCCGCAATAATGCATATATAGTGTCAAAAATGGCTGAGTCCTTCCAAATTCAAGGTTCTTACAAGTAAACCCAACTAATTGCTTATTTAGGTATAAAATATGAGAGAATCGTGACACCAAAGCTTGAAACACGGCACAAGAATTTGCGGTACATTCAGAAATCAGCTACAACATCAATGCTACACAATAGAAAATGCACATCACAGTTTTCATACAAGCTTATGTCATGTTTATAGAAAAATATTCCTAGAGTACGATTTGGAATGTAACTAGCTGTTTCTGCTTAATTTATGTAAGAAACAACGAAATATCTTTGAAAGAAGAATAATTATATTATAGTAATTGTATTTAGTATAGTAACTTTGCTTTTATATGAGAGCAATTTTGGAAATTTATAATGAATCAGGAATCTCTTTCAAGAATATTTTAAATCATTAGATAGTTCACGGTTGTATCTTACGTCATATTAGAATGCAAAATAGCTAGTTACATTGCATTTACAATCGAGAATAAGAATGGTTACTTCGCATACACATTTCGTGATTTGTGTAGAGCGTTTGACAGTGTTGATGTTTATAGGTTAATTCACATAAACAGACATAAACTTGTTAAAATACAAAGGGTTAAAGAGAAGGAACATCGACTAGCTAACATCAAAATGCGAGATCCAGGTTTCTTGATCTTTGTAACACTCAAAGCGAATTTCAGTTCTAAACACAGGACATTAAGAAATAGAATCAAACGAGCAACCTTTCTTCATACGTGTTCTTTATAAATCATAAAGTGAAACATATAAAGGTACATGATACACATGAAAAGTAGTATCGTTTCGTAGAAAATTCAGTATGTCATAAACATCAAACTAAATAGGATTGGATCAGGATGGTGATATGACTACCACATTTTTTAAAATAGTTATATTTAAATGAGGTTTTGAGGTTTAATAAATTATAATTCGTAGCCATACATGTAAAATTCTTCAACAACCTGCTAAGTTGATTTTGAGTATGTCCATCATTTTTTGTAGAATGGTTTTTCACGTTGCATTATTGTTTTGATGTAGTATATTTCGTAGGAAACCTACCTGTTTCTTTGAGTAGACCATAGTAACCTATAAGAAAAACCTTGGAATGGACTTTCCATAATTCTTCAAAAGAGTTTACTCTCGTGACAAACTGTTATGCAGTCCTTTCTTCAAACTTCTTAGTTTCCTTAGCTTGGAACTAATTACTTAAAATAACAGTATTGATATGTGCATACAATTTCATATTTGAATGACTTCGTTTTTACCTTTGATACTTTATAGAAGATTTTGAAACCAAAATATAAATAAAAGAACTAATAAAAGTACATTATACAATATTTCATTTTGATGTTGATGACATACTTTGTAAAAGAACATATTGAAGAACACCGTATGAATAAGGTTTATAGAAAAAGGAGAGAATTTGAAAAAGTACGTGAAATGTAGAGTGCGTACATCAAACATCAATCTAAAGGTGGTTAGGATACCCCGTGTTTCTTTTTATTTTAATTTATAATACCAGCACACTTAATTTTAATTATGATGATGAATGATTTACAATATTATGGGAATATCTAATTCAAGTGAACTTTTATGAAGATAGAGAAGTGCATATTTTCAATTAAGTCAGATATGTATTTCATAAAGTGTAAAGTATAGTGATTTTTCTAAACTATTTCAGATAAGTCATAAAATTAAGCATTTTAATTTGTTCACTGAAGACCTAGTCAAATTAAATAGGTAAATATCATAAAATAATTTGGAATGACAAGATTGCTTGTCATTGCATAGAAGCAATTAGTTAATCTCTAAAATAGTAATTGTATAAAGAATTATGGGAAATCTCAATGAATTGAAACGTTCTTTTCGAAGTCGAAAAGTCCTTTTTTTTAACAGAGGGGCTTGTATTATGAACTAACAGTCAGCTGACACTTACTTAATAGTCAAGTATAGGTTTATAGTGGCAATCAAGTGTGTTGGTATTTATTTTGTAGAAGTATTTATATATTTTAAATTGACACGGGGCAGGGAAAATACTCTTCATCAAAGTTATCATACGATACGACCAGTTTATATTAATTCTGATAAAAGTTAAGGCTATGAAATATTTATATCCACACGTTTATATGACCTTAAGTTCTACAGTCACCTTGACATAAAAATGTTTTTTTTTATATTAGTTAAAGTCGAGATGGATTTTTCAACTTTTTTGATGCAATTCGTGAGGACATTTCAGTAATTTTACTAAGACACTCATTAGGTTTTGATAAGAAAAGAAGTAAATAGTTACAGTTTATGTAAGCCTGGAAATATATATCGGTACTGACTCATCGTAACCAAAATAAGATTTAAACACTTTTAGAAGAATGCAGACTTTATTCCGATTATTTTGATTTCTGAAATGGGGACTGTTTTTTATCGATGTCATCTTAATAAGTCATACATGCAAACAGAGACAAAGCAAAAACTTTATGCTTAGTCTAAGGAAACCCACTTTGAAGGGCAAGGAATCAGCCTATACTAACACTATATGTTATCTGTGCTGACTATCTCATAAATCATACATCAGTTTACAAACACATAGTTCATTCTTTCGTATATTTCTGTAATATTGTATAACTTTTCTATCGTATTGTTTTTACGAGTATTGTCGACGTTTTTTGTAGTATACTTCTAAGTAAGTATTATTCGTAAGGTAGAACTGTGCTGTCGTATGACGTATATAGTTTGAACTTTGATGAAGAGTGCAGGTGGGTCGTGTTTAGGAACACCTCGGGGAGTGTTACCTTTAGTCTTGGCCTCGTGTTCATTCTCTTTATCTCGGTTAGGATTGGGCGAAAGGGAGCCGCTTAGGATGTCTGAAATCACACGGGTACACAGTTTACTAAGGCCTTTTAAAAGGGGTTTCTGACCATTCCATACTGGTAGGTAGTATTAGTACTGGATTTGTATCTATTGATTGTAGCGTTGGCTATCCAGCGGGGCAACGCTGCTAGTGCGCTGGCTTTTGTTTCTGGGTGCTAAATTCGGTACACTAGTAGCGCTGTGTAAATATTTAGTTTTTGTTAGATTTAAGTTTTTTTTTAATTTGTGCATACCTATTTAGATTTGTATCTATAGTATAGCTTTATTCTTCTTTGATCCATTCAAAGCAAGAAGGAATCAATGTTACAAAACATTGGTAGCAGATATGTAATCTATAAGAGATCTATTTGATTCTTTTCAACGAAATGTGAAAAGGAATTTTCATCTGCAGGTAAAGTTGCATTATTTTTAGGTTAGATAATCCACGTGTGTATAATATTCCATTGAGACATGCATACTTGATGGTAATTTTACCTGTAAAATGTGTTATTAGTATTTCTATACACGTTGAAGATATAAAGTAGGATCAATGAAAACTTATCATGCTACATTCAGTTATTACTTGTATATTTGTAATAAAAAATTATGTTGACTAGTCTAGGATAAAATACTAACAGTTTTCATTGATAAATAACTTAGCTCTAACTTATGTAATGGTAGTCAAGCATTAATGTTAGTTAAGCTGACTTTTTATTTTGATTTTAAAGGCTTCTTGAAGAAAAACTTTCATAATTTATCCTTTAAGACCCTTTAAATGTCGTAGACAATGCACTGTCTCAAAAATAAAGTAAGCAAACTAGCTATCTATCTATATCCACTGTAATTGAATATAAATATTTAAGATACATTAATAAAAAATTATGAATATTTAAACTTTTATATGATATTAATAGTTGATGTGACTATGTTATATCTACAATGCTAAAGGTTTTGGAAGAATCAACGTTTACTAATAGTTTTTTTATCGATGTAGATGATGCAGGTTTTAATATTAAAATAATTGATTAAATCAATGGTTCATGAGATGTAATGGGGGTCTAGAAATAAGAGTTGATTGTTAGGTTATAGTTGGTGCAATGTATATGTTAATGGACAAAAAAACATCACATGAATAATAAAAAAATCGTAAGATCATTACTCGTTCGTATGTACGTTTATTAAGTATTTGTATTTTCATTAGTTGATTCTTTCAACACATTACTAATGTTAGTCAAATAGTTTAAAAAACTGAAAATTGTTTTCTCGTTTATTTAATATCCAAGTACATTTTGAAATATTAACAATTATAAAATATGGTAGAAGCTTTGTTCTAATTCCCAGTGTTAGTCTTTTAAATACTTTATTAATTTTCAGTCTTCTAAAACATAAAAACCAAACCCTACAAGCACATTAATACACTGCTGGTATATTCGTGAAGTTGATAAATATATGATAAAAACCTTATTTAGAAAATAAGACATTGAGAATTAAGAGTTAAATCATTTCTATGGTACACCAAAATATTCAGTATGTAGGTAGTAACCTAAAATTTTAATAATGGTGTTACGTAACGATCATGGAGAAATATTTAGCCAATTTAGGCATCTACTTAGAATATATATAAACTCAAGAAGTAGTCTTAAGTCGTAAAAATAGGTCAATTAATTTGTGCCGAAATCGGCACCAATCACTCAGTAGCCTGTCAACTGTTGAAGAAGTAAGTGAAAATAGCTCCATAAAAAAATTAAAAAATGCCGTCTTGTGCCTTCCCTACCTGCCATCGAAGTAACGATTCCAAATATAAAGAACCAGGGATCACATTTCATCGGTAAGTTACTCATATTTTTAATGTTTTATTGATATATTCAGTTTGAAAGTTTTGTTTACTTTTTACAAAAATGTTAGCAGCCATTTCAGTGTTGCAAGCAATTAAGGAAAAATAACCTACCAATTTAATGTTGGCTTTTGTGTGGCTTGGTAGTTTTTAAGTAAAACAACAGTATGTTATTTTGAACCTGTCTGATTTGTTATATTCGTATCATCGTAGGTTCTTATTGACAACCGAAAGTATGAACCAATTAATACTCGTATTTCTGTGTTTACAAGTCTTCTTGGCCAACAGTGCTATACTATATTCTTTGCATTGAATTAATTTTAAATATAAATAAATTATCTGTCGGAAGGACTGCAGGTCTTTATGCAACCTTTTTGTTTTATTTATCAGGTTGTTTTTGTGACCTTCTGTTGTACAGTCTATGACTAGGAGAGCGTTACTTTTTTTGTCTATGTCTCGCTCTTATTGCCATAGAATTAAAGTTAAACCAGACAAAAAGGTAACGTTCTCCTCGTTATAGACTGTACAACAGCAAGCCGGAATTGTAACATGTCCTTTAATAACCCTTATTACAAAAAAGATACCCGAAATCTTAATATAATAATATGTATAAGAAAATAATAATATAAGAAATATTATTATCTGTATTTTTCATTATTTTTAAAATAACAGTCAAAATGTTGTATTTTTATTAAAAAGAATTCCGATTAATATTTTGGTTTTTACTTTTACACCACGTCAAAAAAAATCTACATACACAACACGCCGTGGGGTAGACATCATGAATCTTTGTCCCGATCCTGACAAACCACTTTCACTTCATTGCCAGTACACCTCCTCATACACACTAGGCGGTCCTAAGTACTTCTAACGTCACTCTTTTTCCATATGGTGTTTAACTGCCTATTCTATCTTCGATCTATACGAGGATTAAAATACCTCCGGAAGGAGACACTAATCTCATCACTACACAGTATAAAACAAAGTCGCTTTCTCTGTCCCTATGTCCCTTTGTATGCTTAAATCTTTGAAACTACACAACGGATTTTGATACGGTTTTTTTAATAGATAGAGTGATTCAAGAGGAAGGTTTATATGTATAATAACATCCATTAAATAGTGGAGAAGTACTATTATTTTTGAGTTTTCTAATGTAATGTCGTAAATAATTACATTTTTTCCGCTTACATTGCAAACGCAGGCTGAACCCTACGAGTTTTTAATCATATAGGCTATATATTTTATACCCGTGCAAAACCGGAGCGGGTCACTATAGTCTATTCGCGTTAAGTAAATAATGACGTCATGATAATCAGAGGTCACACTGACCAATAAGACGTGAGTAAATGAGAAAAGAAGTCACATTGACCAATAACAGACAACCCCTATAAAATCTCATTGGTTAAATCATGGAGACCTTGATGACGTCACTATTTTCTTAAAGCGAATATACTATAGTTCTCACATAAAAGAAAAAGCAATCAACTTGACGAACACAGCAGCGTGAAATAGTTAAAGAGCGCTATAAACCTGGTAGCCCGTCGCCAGCATTACCGTAGCTGTTGATGAAATTGGCCAGGTAAAGGTCGAGCTCCCTCACTGACACGTTGATGTGGTAAGGGTTGACACAGAGGCCGGGCTGGGTGCACTCAGGGTGCTTCTCAAGCCGTTCTCCGTCTGTGCTTTCGAGAGGAATCGCCTTGAACAGGATCACCATTACCAAGTCTAGACGCCAAACCTGGTGGAGGAAGTTTTTGGTTAAATTATAAGGGAATTAAGATGAATACTTATTTACATATCTGGCTTCAAAATGGTATACATACTTTCATGCACATTACACGTGATTCCCTGTAGAGGAGTAGGCAGAGATCACGGATCCCCATTTGTCCCGATCCTGACAGACCACTTTCGCTTCATTGACATTCATACATCTTCTCATACACTCTCGAATACAAACATATATACATTGATAGCTCTACGTCCTTAAGGGGATAAGTAAAGACTGACGAGAGCCACTTGGAAAGATCCTGCCAAATCGCCTTTACTTCACTCACACCCATTACTCTCATACATGCTCTTCTTTTCTTCACGCATGCTGCAAGCCAGTGTGGCTATATCTAACTACTTTTCACCAGGTTCAACTAAAATAATGAACTGTGACTCTTCTGTATTCAAACAATAAGGTAATTGATTATAAAGCTTACGGCTAGATACAGATTTTAAAGACTGAACTCATATTTATTCTCTTTCAGAGCAGACTTCAATCACTGGACTATCATATCTACGAAAGTCGAATACCCTCAAAAGATTGCGTGACCATCTACTTATACGAACCATCTACGACCGCCTTACACCACTTAAAACCCCCATTCCACCTGACCCAGCACCTTGCGTGACATTACAACAATTCTTCCTTTATCTCACCTTATCAGCCTGTCTCAAGCAGTCGATCCTCCTCATCTTCCCCTTCTGGTCAGGGTTGGAGAGCACGCACACTGCCGGCCTCTTCCCCGTGATGCTGAGCACGAAGTCCTCCCGGCAGTCCTGGGTAATGTCCTTGCGGAGTTTCCCCAGGAGTCGAGAGGCCCATTTCTGTTTCACTTCCGCTTTTTCGTTCTGAGATTATAAAGAATATGTTATATTGGAATAGGTTTAGAGTATAGAATGTAATCATGTGTTTTCTTTCTCAAATATTTATTTTGATTAGGGTACTTTTTTAGTTTTAAGATAACCATCAGATGATAAATAAATTTCTCTCACTTTAGGACAACTATCAGAGAAGAGATATCATATTTGTAAGAAAGAAAACATTAATTTATGTTTTATTGGTCACAGATTGCTATCACACCGTCCAATTGAATTACTCTTTCCATTATCCTTTATTCACACACGTTAAAAACAAAGGCAGATATTAATTACGTAGAATACCCATCGATAAAGTATTACGTTACGTTTTGATAATGTATGCAATGGTAAAAGACAAAGGCAGAAGATAAACACGTTCCTGACCATTGACCCTTCGGATTAGTAAGAGGTTCAAGTTTCCATCTCCGTAATCGCGGAGGTAGTAATTCTACTGCCTACTCGGACCCACGTGTTGACCAGATAGTCAATCCTCAATTTGATAGGTGGTAAGCCATCACATTTACAAGGACCAACTATTACCTGTTCAGAACAGGTAGGTTTCTTCACGATGTTTTCCCTCACCGTAGTATAAGTATAAGAACCTCACCTGTAACTCAAACTTGGTATGTCTCTCCTCTTCCAGGCTCATCCGCTTCTCATGTTTCTTGTAGTACTTGCGCTTGGCCGCTTGCAAGTTGAACCACGTGTACGAGAAAGACTTGACAAAGGGCATCAACGCCTCGATAAAGGGATGGAATTCGTCCTGCGAAGGGTCGATAACCGTCACAGTTTCAGTGTTAACGAGATGAGAGTAGTTTTGGATTTGGATTGAGTGATTTTGGTACGAATTTATTGCTTATATATTATGTACATTTGTATAATATTTGAATAGGATTTAATAGTTATGATGCGATAGAGTTAATAGAGTTTAAAAGTTGAAAATCTTTGTTGCTTCTTGTTGATCTTGAAACGAAAGTATGGTATACTTTAATTCTGTGGTAATACCATATATAACAATAAAATTATGATTGTAATGAATAATTTTTAGAGGATATAACAGTTTATTTGCTGTAAGGTTTAAATAGCTGATTGTTCAAGATTAAAAGTTGATGAAATAAAATAATGATCACTCAATCCAATTTCAAACTCCTTGCAATTAGTTATTATCAATTTTGGCACCAAATATTGGATTTGGATTCAACGGCAATTAAATTGAGAATACTTGCCCATATAGCATAATATACCGAAGGTGGTTTTGACCACATAATGGTTAGTATTAAAATTTACCAATTTGGCTTTTTGGTATCTTCAAAGTTATATCTGTAGTAATAAACCAACCAATTAACTTAGTCATTAAATTAAGTTAATCTTTCTCAAGATAGATGTCGTCTTCATAGATTAAAGTTACAGAAAGACAAGACATAAGATTCTACTCTTTGAAGACAACACACTAAGCCAATTGGTCGCTTCATTGTATCGCCATTTTCCAATATGGCTGAATGTTGTAATTTACCCTCAAATTAGAAGATCATAATGAAAATTTATATTCATAATCCAAGATTTTATAATTTCGATTTTCACAGTTTATTACGATATTTAATAGGAGTGAATGACACCAAAACTTATTAATATATTAGACTATAAGTCCCATTCTAATCTGAGACTATACAAAAAGGTTTATTCACTCCTTATACATATTTTTGTATTCAATTAATACATCTACAGATCCCATCTTGAATTATGATAACTGGTATTGTAAATATCACCTCCACAATCATCAAATAGACAGACAGAACTGTACCGTATATAATCTTTTAAAATGGTTATTTTAGTGATTAGTTGCTAGCTCATTGTGTAATAGAAACTAAATATTACCCTCATATTATTAGTCGTCTCTTACGACTTGATAATATGATAGACTAGTATTGAGCGATGAACTAGCAACCTTGTATCTGATGGCTAATAAGATAGAGCTATCATAAACTTAGATGGGATATATAGAGACACTCCTATTATTAACTTAAAAGGCACCATTTATTATTTTAAGTTGGCATATTGATTTTTACCCTCTTGTTAAAAAAATAAATAAAAGATATTAAGTGTGTTTATGTATGTATACTGAATTAAAACAACACCTTAACAAAAGGATTAAAGCTATTAAAAACTTACCGTTATAAGAATACAATGTATGTTTCATTTACAATGAAAGAATAAATACATACATTACTCGCATACCTTTTGGGCTAAACAAAATCTTGAAGACATTTGTTTAGTCACCACTATTCGCAATATTTTCTTAGTTGTGATGACTTATGACATAGTAGTTACAAGTTACCAGCTAATCACACAATAAATTTCATTGTGGATGAAGTGGAAGGACGGCTACGTAGGGACCGGCCCAATAAGACATATAACAGATATACGCCATATTGAAAAAAGGTGACGTTAGAAGTACCTATTACCGCTAAGCGTGTATAAGTGTCGATGAAGCGAAAGTGGTTCGTCGGGATCGGGACTAATGGGGATCTGTGGTCTCTGCCTAACAATCTATAGGGAATCGAGCGTGATGTGTATGTGTGTAATCCTGTTACTATAATCTTTATACCCTGATTCCCAAGCAACCTCCAAAAACACAAAGAAAAGCATTTATTCATCATTCTATTTACGTCCCAACTAACACGGGACAGCTTTAATCTAATACAAAAAGTAGTACCCTAATATAAGACTTAGGTATTCTAAACACGATCTTCACCGAACAATGTTCACGAATCGGTCCTAGAATGCTAATTAGGTACTGTTAAGGCATGCGTTTTAGGTATTCAGGTCCTTTCATTGCAATTTTGGAATGATTAAATATTGTTTACATCGGGACTTGATCGAAATATATTAGAATTGTATTTATATTTTAAATATGAATGTTAGCGGAGCGTAGAGTTGGATGGGGTAGGCCGCGTAGAACTTATATAGATCAAATTGGAGACAATCTTCTCAAGGCGGGTACTGAGGCGGTACGTAGCGTGAAGAACATAAGAGCATGTATGAGAAGGTTAAGGTGTGAAGCAAGGTGGCTATCGATAGTCTCTGCCTATTCCATTAGGGTTTTAATATATGTTAGTATACGTAAATTACAAGGCAATTTTAGTTTAGAGACATGACAGTCAGATAGACGCCTTATTGAAAAAGGGTTAGGTTTATTTTAAATACATTATTTTGTGTATGTTTGTTATTTACTATATTCAGCTTGTGACAGTAATCAAATCGGCTGCTGCCGGATGACCAGTGGAGCAGCCTTGCTGCATCGTATACTGAGGCAGCACCTTTTCACTGCATCAACGGTTTTCTTTACATTTATTATTTCCATGTTTGTAATATAATAAAAATATGGACATTAAGACACCAATTGAACTAGCCCCTTGGTAATTTCATTTAAGACTTGTGTTAAGGATACTAGTCAACGTATATTTAAGAAATGTATACATATTATATATAGATAAATACATATATAGCATATATAATCAACGACCAGACTGGATAGCAGTAGAAAAGCGTAGCTCGTAACTCTGCCTCCACCGGGAATCGAACCTCACAATTAGCGTTCAGATGTCTAACCGATCGCGCCAAGGAGGTCGTCAAATCAAATCGTTTGTGTTTTTGGAATATGTAGTGAATCAAGTGTTTTCTTTCTTTCTTACAAGGAATCAGCCGTGTTGTGTATGTATTAACCAGTTTACCGCCACCTCGAATATCGGAAACTAGAGCGCCACTCCAGAGCAAAACAAACAATTTCTTGGCGAGATCGGCAGACAGAATGCACACAATGCCAAGCTGGGCTTCCCCCGTTGGCTTGATCCTAGAAGGTAGTTTTTGGCCAGAGCAGAGATTCCTTGGAAGGTCAGTGCTCTGGGTAGACTGCCAAATATGATGTGTTGATTGATATGAAAAGTGAGTGATAGTTTGTGGCTAGGTTTTAGGGTTTGGATATATAAATGTGCATATGTTAAATAAAATTTAAGGGATATAATTATAATTTAGTTAAGACTCTTATTCTTTGCAAAGGGTAAGATGTAGATATCAATTTATCGTTCGATATTACAGAGTAAGTTACATGTATATGTAAACCAAAGACTAAACAGTTTTTATCACAAAATGCCTTTGCGTTAAATATAAGGAAAAGCTGTTAACAATATAATAAAAGCTTATTATTATTGACTATTTCCGTACTAAGGTAAAACGTTTTCTATATTGAGAATAAAAAATAATTAGGCTTACCACACACATGGTTAATTCTCCCATATTGCTAATGTCCGTAATTTACTCTTATTCACGCCATGTCTCTAGTGATAAACAAAGACGCATCCTCATTTTTCCCTACTAACTACTCTCATTTATTTAATTACTCTCATTTAATTCACATTCAAACACCTCCGCGTACACACTCGGCGGTTATACACTTCTAATTCACTGTTTAGATACAAACGGGGGTTTCCCTCCAAAATCATAATAGCGAGCTGCCAACTAATCTCGCAGCAATCAAACAAACGATTAGGAATCGATCCAAAAAGTCCGCGGGTTCATTCAACCTTTTTGGCTGCACGATTCGCCTGTTTTATATAATTTTTTGCTGGCCGATTATTTAATAGATATTGGCTGGGGTTCCCCTGCTCTTGGCCGTGGCAGCGCTTGGCAGAATGAACTGGGTCGCACGTCACCGTGGGTTTGGCCAAAAATGAGAATGCGGGAAACAGCTGTTTTCACGCGATTCGCCATCTTGAATCGACCACGTGTTCGTACTAAGTGAAATTATTACTTACAAATTTATTACCTGTTTAGGTTAGAAGGAATAGTTAGGTGTTTAGTATTAATTGATCTATGGTTAGCTGGGTAATAGTCAGTGTCTGCACATGGTGATATAGAATGTTAGTTTAAAGTAACTATAAAATGACTGCTGAGTTTGTGGAGATGAAACATGAACCTTTTCAAAAGGCATGTTCGTGAAATGGATGTAATGTTATAAAATTTCAATTTTGAATTCGAACGTCATGATATTCATAAAGTTAACTGGAGATATATCAAAGATAGTCTCAGATAGTCGCCTATCATAATATCATCCAAGCGTTGACTATTAACCAATGTCTTAGAAAAGAAACAAAAAAAATATCTTGCTTTATACAGTTGGTAACGTTTAAATAGGTCAGTATGGACAAGTCTGAAACTTTACGAGATACAAGTTGTCGTAAGGAATTGATTGATGTAATTTAAAAAATTGTAATAAAATGATTCAGATATTTAACAAAAACTTATAATTACCATAAGCTCTAAAGTCCTGAGTTCAATTTAGGTAAGGAACCTAATTCTAATTATAGTGATAACGTACGTTTTAAGAAGTAAAATTTCCTTTTATTTTAAGCATTGACTTTAAACATTCGCGTCCTTGAAACTCTTTCGGGGTGGACAGAACTCCAATGATATATTATCCTTGCTCACTTTTAACATTCATATGAGGTGGCATTGAGGAGAATAGCTTACATACATAAGACTAATCATAACGTAGCCGAAACGTCGGGTTAATAAAGGTAACTTTATTATATAAAAACCTACGTGATAAGTCCCGTTAGTTATTAATCATAATCATAATTTGTTCTATCCCCCTCTATAGCAATAAAAGCCGTGTTTATATATGTATGTATGTACACAGACACATTTTTTCATCCCATTTGACTGCAGGGCTCGTAAAGTTAAAAATAACCGTTTCGAATGCGTATACGTTTATTGCGGCGGAAAATTTTAACAAGCTGTGTTAGTTTAACCGAAGACTAGTTTCATGAAAATTAGCTGCCTTTCTTTTCGATAGAAGCGACTAGGGGTGTAGGAGCTGGTTTTCTAGTGTTATTCAATACTTAAGACATACATATATTCAAGCGTCTAGGTCCTCAGAATAGAGACTATCGTTCGCCACCTGGAACGATCCTGATAAATCTCTCTTGCTTCACTCACACCCATTAACCTTCTCGTACATACTCTTCTGTTCTTCACACTACGTACACCCGTCTAAGTTTCATATACGGAGGTGCTTATATGAATGTTTTTACAATTTGGTCTCGTACTAGCTGAGACATAATTAGAATGCTAACTAGCAATGTGAATGATTATATGTATCATTTTTATTAAATGTGTATAATAATAGTATTTGGGATTCTATTACACCAATTGAACTGGCCCCTTAGTAAGTTCATTTAAGACTTGTGTTAAGGGTACTAGTCAACGTATATTTAAGAAATATATACTTATTATACATACATAAATAAAATATATAGTATTTATAATCAACAACCAGACTGGAAAGCAGGAGAAAGCGTAGTTCTTAACTCTGACTCCACCGGGAATCGAACCCGGGACCTCACGATTAGCGTTCCGTCGTTGGTTAACCAACCGCGCCACGAAGATCGTCTTTTATATAACACAATGGTGGATTTTAGGCTATGAAGAGAAAAACCATGAAGAATATATAATTGACATATAATCGAATTGGGGACATTCTTCTTAAGATGTTCTTCTAAGCGTATACGTAGTGTGAAGAACAGAAGAGCATGTATGAGAAGTTTAATGTTTGTGAGTTAAAGAAGATTAAACTGATCTTTCATAATTATATTCATTATCTCTATCTATCCTAATAGGACATAAAGACGTGAATGTGTGGACACTGCAGTACCACATAGCATATGTTTGATCTATTTTAGAACAGGTTAATAGGTTTATAGGATTGTTATGTTAAGACATAACTGTTTCTGTACCGTGAAACTATGGATTTATATTTTATATATTTAGTGATTATTCCATGGTTTCTAGACCACGATATACTAATGTGGGATTTGAATATAATGAAAACAGCTGTTAGACACTATATCACGGTAAAAGAGAGGTGTAGAATTATAGACCCTATTTACCAGGATTTTCTACCAAGTTAATGAAGTTAAAGTCATATATTCTCGTAGATACTTATTCTAACAGAACGGTATGTTACTAAGGTATTATAGGTGATATTATACGGAAGCTATATTATTATACTATAGATTACTACACAAAAAGACATGATATTATGTTCACACCAACCTCATTTCAACCAAATAGATACGAACTTAATTTTCACAACAACCTTTCATCGAAACTATATCGATATAAATAACAAGAAATACATATTTTTTTATCATTGTATACCAATAACATACATACATACACATCACGCCTAATTCCCTGTAGAGCGGTAGGCAGAGATCACGGATCCCCATTTGTCCCGATTTCACCAATAAACCTACAAAACCCCTAGCTCCTAAACCCCACACCACTAGCAGCTAGTTTTCATTCCAAAATCCCCAACTAGCGCTTGATTATGCAAACTAATGTTTTTCATTAGCTAGTGAGTAGCAATGCAGCGTCATATGCAGACGATGTCTTTAGTGCGCCACCGCCTTTATTAGAATTCCACGCTTCGCCTGCACCGCACGGTTAGGGCTGAGTTGCACTAAAAGATTTTATATATGTAGAAGTACCTATAACCACATATATAGGTGTGATATGTATGTATTCGCGCCCCTTATAGGAGAGATCGAAACGGTGAGGGAAAACATCGTGAGGAAACCTGCCTATCTATCCTCAGGATAGGTAATAGTCAGTGCCTATATACGGCGATACGGTTCACTACCTATCACGTTGGATGCTGTCTATCTAGTGATACGCGGGCTTCGAATGACCCATACATAACATGCCTTCGAAATTTCGGAGATGGGCATTCAAGCCTCTGACTACCCCGCCATAATAAAAAAGGGAGTGTGTACACACAAGTCGTGAAGCGTATGTTTATGTCACGCCCCTTAAACCATTTAGGTGTGCCTAAGGAGAAGAATTAGGATTACTTTCCAAAATAATTTAACATAACTAAGAATACTAATATTTGACCCATTCCACAATACTCTCGTTATACTACGAGTAAATTCGTAGTATAATAATGTTTTCTATAATATCTGTTTTTTGACGCACTAATGTTTCCTCTCAGTTAAATCGATTTGATAGCAGATCGTTACCTAATCAATACACGGAATAATCGCGCTACCAGAAAAGCTATCTTTATAAAGATATGATTTAGAAACAGGTTTTAATCAATGCTTGTAAACGGCGACAAAGCTTGCCACCTGTCGCTTTGAGTACTGACATCTAGTTAACAAGTGAGTTTGAGTTGGTCATGCACTTACTACTTCCGCATTTGCGGAGATGGCCATGGACAGACTGCCCCGTAAGGGTTAAATGGTCGAGAAATTGTGAAATATAGAAAATCAAACCATAGGGCATACCATATACATATGATAGTTAACCGTAATTGTTCAGTATTTTTACGACTTTAACCCACAGAGGTGTTCAGAGCTGTAAGGTTAGAATTCGACAAGGGATGATACAACTACAAGAAAATATTCTATAATAATAATAATAATATTGTAGGACGTTATTACACCAATTGAACTAGCCCCTTGGTAAGTACATTTAAGATTTGTGTTAAGGGTACCAGTCAACGTATATTTAAGAAATATATACTTATTATATATAAAAAAATACATATATAGCATATATAATCAACAACCAGACTGGAAATCAGAAGAAAAGCGTAGTTCTCTGTTAACTCTGTCTCCACCGGGAATCGAACCCGGTACCTCACGATTAGCGTTCAGGCGTCTAACCGATCGCGCCACGAAGGTCGTCAAATAATATAAGTCTAAGTTTTTCAACAGGGGTAAACAGACCTAAACTAGAACCTCAAGTGTAGGCAAGCCTTTAAAGAGATGCGGGCGGTTAGCGCCACCTATGAATTACACATTTCTCGGAGGCTTTGAACGTAAACCACGTAGGGAAAGGAATAAACGTACACTAGTTATGAGGTTCACGTGTCTACGTGGTTAGGTAATATATGACGTAAATAATGGGCCTATATTTTGGTACTTAAACTAATATGTGTATGCTCATTCACACTAAAAATTTAGTCTAAAAATCAGTTAACAATAACTGCAGAGACGAATATAAAAGTTACGAAAACTACATTAATGACAAACGCGTTCACGACCATTAATCCATGCGGTGTGTTCAGAGATTCAGGTATTAATGTGACAGGTGGCAAGCCATGTCGCCATTTACAAGCACTAACTATTACCTGTTCGGGGAACAGGTAGGTTTCCTCACGATGTTTTCCCTCCCCGTAGTATACGACATTAAAAACTAAGCAAATTTAGAGGTATTATTGAAAAGGCTAGGTTATTTGGTATAAGTGTCCTGCATATATCATAATTATTCTATATTTTATTCGGTGTCCCCACAAATCCTTAATTGACAAGGCACTGACAACCCCGCAATTAAGGTAATTACCTTTAAGAAATAAAACTCTCAGCAACATTAGGATAGAATATTAGGTTTGTAATGTTATATGGAACATTAGTAACAGATTGCTAGCCTATCGCCCAATAAATTCCACTTACAACCTCCAACGACACACAAGGAAGAAAGGCAGCTAGTCAGCATTCTGTTTACGTCCCAGACTAGCACGGGACATCATAAACCGAAACAGCCATTGGAAACAAGACTAATCCTAGCTTAGGCTGTTCACACTCCTTAATCCAGGAACCTAGGGGCACGTTTGCATTTGCATAAAGCTCACGTTAAGTCACGTTGGGATAGGGTTAGGCACGTTAAGGCACGTTTATTGGGATTTGTGAATGCACTGTTATTGTCTTAAGTAACTGGTGTTGGAGAGGGATTAGGGTGGAGGGCTGTGTTGTGGTTTACATACAAATATGCTCGTGTGTGTATGTACGTAGATGAATAATGTGTGTTTACATACAAATTTGTTCGTCTGTATATGTACCAGATGATAGATGTACATGTAGTTTACATTTAAATATGCTCGTGTGTGTGTTTATGTGTATTTACTTTTAGTTTGAGTGACTTCATTGCACACCTTTGAATTGCCAACTTGATACAAAATAACCACCAATGTGACAGACTTTAAGCATGTGATAATAAGTACTATTTTTTACTATTCTATAGAATAGACAGGTTTCAGGAATATATTATATAGCTTATTATAATGCAATATTATATATTGCTTATTATGTTTAGATATATGTGTGCGTACCATTTAGCATAAAGGTATCATAGGTCGAAAGCCATATAAGTGAAATGACACAGTCGGCTACAGGGATGCCCAATCAACACTAAATAAGAATTCTCTTAAACGTACATATAACCACTGAATACGTAAGTAGAGATTTCAGTTAACCATGTTACAGTTTTATTACAAGTCCCAAATCACAGATAGGAAACTTATCCTGCCACTACAATTTCATTTTAACCAAGGGGTAAGTTTTAAAAGTCCCGAAACTTCCTCTCCATTTAAATTTATATCTTATTACGATAGTAACAGGGTTGATTCTTGTGTTTGCAGGCAAAGTTACTTGATTGCGGGCAGAAAAGTCTGCGTTTGATGTAAATTTAAAGTTTTCTTTGTTTATTGACTGGGATTTGAATGAAAAATAAGCCATAGGTGATTGGTACAGGCACTAACTATTATTATTTTCAAAAAAGGAATTTGTTTTTTGAATAATATAATGGTGGTTGTAGCCCAGTTGTTAAGGTCTATTACTTGTTATGAGAAAAGTCCAAGGGTCGAGTCCACGAAATATAAATATGTGTTTATCATTTACGAACATAATTTAAAGTCGCTAACGGTGAGGGAAACGACAGAGCAGAACCTTGGAGACAATACTATCTCAAAAGTCACTTGATAGCATGAATATTAGCGGTGTGATGTCTTATGAAACATTTATGATATGTTCTAGGCCCATCGCCTAACAGATTCCATTGACCCCTAGCTCCTTAGTAGCCTCCTACAACATACGCCGGGAAAAACGGCAGCTAGCATAATAATTATATTAAATGTTAACTATGACCACACATCTCTTCTTTTATAATAATCTCATCTTAATCTTAAATTTATAAATTATGGTGAAACATTGATTTCTTTAACCATTCACCCACTTTTTCCCTGCCAATCAGTACCCACCGTGACAGGTGGTAAGCCATGCCATACACAAATATATTGACAATTGAATATTAAATAATGTATGTAATGAACACGGCAATAAAGTAGTGAAACATCGGAGTGGCTACAAGTATGCGGCAGCGGCTATTGTTTAAAAAAGGGACACGTGACTCGCATATCGAGGGACTGGGGCCATGAAATGAGAGAGTTTTGTGAAAGGATCCGTTTCTTATGCCTTACGTAGTAAGAGACTTTAAAATGCAGAAAGCGAATTTTTTTTGACGTAAATACAAAAGCTTTTGGATATTCAAATCCACATCTTACTAGAAAAGTAAACTAATTTTGTCGTAAATACGAAGATCTTATTCAAAGCTTGTGCTTTACGATAAAGCCAGTAACCGTCATTTTAGGAGAGTTTTTTATCTATTTAAATGTTCTATGGAAACCAAAACCATGAGATAATAATTAGGAGATCATTCTTTGTATTACGATACTCACTTTTAAGTACGTTACTTCAATAATCTAATCAGAACTGTCCACTGTTTTTAAGATACTGACAAAGTTTCAGCTCAATTATCGTAATTATTACTCTTAATTTATATTCAGCGGTTATAGGTGATTCTACGTATAACCGCTGAATGACTAATTTCTACCTATAAATGCCTGGGTATACTATTGCCTTATTATAGAATATAATAAGGCAATAGTATACCCAGTCTTGTACTTGTTAAATATATGTTCCTCGATAGTAGTATAGCGACTAACTGTTTCCATGGCCCCAACATTAGAGTGCATTTGCAAATAATGCATTCGCGTAAACAAAATGCAGTTTGAAGGCGGATCAATGTCCCGCAGTCACCTTGCGCTACGTGTGATGGATTGGCAATCGAATAAGGCTGCTTTACACTGCGTACTTTGTGGTAAAAGTATTTAGTAACTTTATTATTAACTAACGTTTAGAAGAGCATGTATGAGAAGGTTAATGGGTGTGAGTGAAGCAAGAGATTTGTCAAGATCGTTCCAAGTGGTGTTCGACAGTCTCTGCCTATCCCGTTAAAGACGTAGACTTGTGGATACATGTATGTATGTAATTTTTAGGATTACTGTGGTGTAAGGACGGTATTAGGGAATTTTAGGGATAGGTTGCAAACGTTGCCTTTATATTTAGTCACGTTGTTGCAAGCTAACCAGAAAAAAATAAATTTTAAAAAAGTTACCTATATATTTACCCATGACATAAGCCAACAACACGGTAACAATTTCCAATTTGAGTAACAACCCCTTTTTTAAATTAAATTTCGTATACACATTTCGTTCTCTCAGATCCTCAAGTGTAACCCCGCCTTAACCCGAGAGTATAGCGATTAGGAGAGTATACGCCTTTCTTATGCGCCTGACACTGGAAAGCCCCAGGCGCCGCTTGCATATTGATACACCCGCTTTACATACTAAAGATGATATTCACCACATACACGACATACTCATACATACATACACATCACACACACATCACGCCTGATTCCCTGTAGAGGCGTAGGCAAAGATCACGGATCCCCATTTGTCCCGATCCTGACAGACCACTTTCGCTTCATCCACACTCTTACATCCTCTCATACACTCTCGGCGGTTATAGGTACTCCTAACGTCACCTTTTTTCAATATAGCGTCTATCTGACTGTTATACGTCTTATTAGGCCGGCCCCTACGTAACCAAATACGACATACTCAAATCAGTTATAGAAGGAACACACTACCTTTGTATCCCTATCAGTGTGGAACGCAAAAAGAATGCTAACTAGCTGCCGTTCTTCCCTGCATGTAGTAGGAGGTGACTAAGGGATAAAGGGAAATAGTAAATATAGGGCGATGGGCTAGCAATCTGTCACCAATTGCATTGCATTATGACATCGCGAACTCACGACTGGAAAAAAGGTGAATAAAATCTATTGGGCGATGGGTTAGCATTGTCACTAATGGTCTAGATAATATCACATTCCCAATACTTATGCTAAGAAATGGTCTAGGTGATATTATATGTCCGAGGTTCTGTACACACTGAAAGGGATTAAAGGACGTAAATGTATGTATGTATGAAGGAAGAAAATACATATTTACAACACGCCTATCGACTTTACGACTCTCGATATAATGAACAATACTGATAAAGCCCTCTCGCCTCACTCACATACATTAACCTTCTCATACATGCTCTTCTGTACCTCATAATATAGTGAAAAACCTACGTAATTATGGTTATTTCTAGGGCAGTTGGATATGGTACAAAAAAAAAGAAATCTGGTTGTAGAGAAGCATAATAGAAGTGACATTGAACGATAGAATCGGTTATTGTCATGGGATAAATTAGTGGTCTGTAAGATACTCACAGACCTCCTATTGGGAGATGGCACCTCAAGAAGAAGAAGAAGATAAGTTGCAACAAAGATTGGAAAGGGTATGCTAGGTGTATTAGAAGGGCGGTTAAGTAGAAATCATCCTAGTAAGAAGTATGACAATAAAAAGGAAAATATTTATAATATAAGGGTTTGTCGGAATACCAGCGTTGGCAGTGTGAATTTCACACAATCAACATTAGTTGAGACACAGATAATATAATACTACAGGCTGAGACAAATCCTATTCACACTTGCGCGGGGTTGCCATGTGCGCTTGGTTCCATAAATGTAAATAATTATATATTAATTCTTTTCTGTATTTGTGTTACTGCGTTTAGTGTGAATAAAAGGAATTTTACTTTATTTAAATATTATAGAAGATTTAACTACTATAGTGTTAGTTATGGTTATAAATTATGCCATAGACGGTTTACCAGCATCAAAAAGGTGATATAAACCTGTAGGACAGTTTTGATAAATGAACAGGTTAAATTATACCTAAATACTATGTATTTAAAGTTCTTTTTACCTCGAAAAAGTAGTGTGTCTCAAGGATAATTTTTAAGAGAAACCCCAGGTGAAATAATAATGAATATATTCAAATTTAGATTCCCGAGTGACAGTGAGCGACCTTGGGATATGACGAACCACATTTGAATAACTGCCAACGAGTAGATATATTGACTTTGAACTTACTGTTACCTTTATTTTGGATTAACAAACGTATTTTGTAGGTAATAATGACTATTTTGGCTAAATTGTGTCCCGCTGCCCCTTCGATAGCACCTGTCCTAGTCTGGGACGTAAAAAGATTGCTAACTAGCTGCCGTTCTTCCCGGCATGACGTAGTATGAGACTAAGTGACTAGGGGTAAATATAATCTATTAGGTGATGGAGTAGCAAGCTGTCGCCAATGTTAAGTTATGACATTGCAACCCCAATCCTAAACAGTGACCTAGGAGATATCTTAATCCTTGAAGGGATTAAAGAACATGGATATATAAGTATTATGTGGTAAAGCGAAAAGTGAAGTAGTCTTATTTCAAAGCGATATATACATATTTTATAACTATACGAGACCGGGTCATATCACGATAAATTAATAAAGATATAGATAACTTTACATCACATACACTTTACATCTATGTACATAGATATATATATATATATATACATAGATACATACCAAAGTGCTAAAAGGTTGCAAGTGTGTAAGTAGAGTAATAAAACTCAAGTGGAATACCCTTTTCTACGTGCTTTTCGTTCAACGCAGTTAAGGACAGTCTGCGAAATTCTAACTGTCCGAAACGTGACATTTTTTAGCCTCATCTTTCGGCTGCACCAATTAAAAGTTAATTGCACCAAACCAAATAGTTTACTTAGCTTAATGAACCTTTTTTTAAGCCGATAAAAAATATATCTCGAGTTTAACTATTGAAGTATCTTTCGCCACATTTAGTTTCTTCTTAGGAACACAGATGTGAGAAAATTAAGAATTAGTAGTTGTCTCAATATACCTAAGACACCCCCAGTTATATCATAACAAAATAATAGGAAAGGCAGCTAGTTCTATTCTATTTATTTCGCCATGGAATATAATATATGAGGTATCTTAGATTATATATTATGGATTATTAATCCACCGTAATATACAAATTTCCTAGACATTCATTTATCATTGTTCTTCATTATGTAAAATAACCTACGTATGGCATATACCACATACGTACACGAAAAACGAAGCACCGTTCTTTCTAGTCCAATATTAAATGTACCCTACCGTTCCTTTATCGCCTCTTACAAGCTATAAAAGAGATGGGAACTAATATAATTAACAGAAGGCTTTGGAACTAACGCGGCCTCGCTTCGGTTCAAGAGAATCGACCATAGGGTTGTAAAGGTTAGACAACTTCAGTAATATATGTACATTTACGTCCTTTAATCAGTATCGGAGTGGACAGATCCTCGGAGATATAACAACGTAACATGTCCGTAATCATATTTTAGGATGAATATTGGGGTTCTGGTGTCATTTTGAATAATATAGGAAGAGAATTTCAATAGATTACGGTATTATGTATATCTAATATTCTTCATATATTATGTATTTAAACAATATGTCTTATGTAAAAAGATTATTTATACTGATACTTAAAATAATGAGTATTAAACAAATTTTGATGACAATGAATAATACAATTAGGGAAAAGTATTGATATAGAAAAGTTTAAGATACGGAGAATACATAATAAATAGGAATTAAAATTACATGGTTAGTTTTGGACATGTTAAGCAGATGAATGACAACATATTCACGGAAAATATATGTGTACAAATGATGAAGGACAAATTAAGTAATTACTATATATCATGATCCACCAAAAACTTGTTAATTACTACCTTTTTCCTACTTAATACTAATATTTATTTATATGTCTGAAATGAAAAGCTTTTTATTAAATATGAGGATTATAAAATCACTTATTGAAAGTCAAAAAAAAAACATTTCCACCGGAAAAGTTGTCATACAATTATAATTATAAAAAATAAATAAATGCAATTAAATGATTGAAACTAGTCTGAAATTTTCTATACATTCATTTGACGACTGAGAGTACATGTATGTATGTAAGCTCCACGCCATTATTGCCACCTCTACCTCTTTTTCAGTCTATGGCACCACCCCTGCAGTGGTCATTAGCGACGGACGGGTGCAATTAAAAACTGCGATAAGAATTGAGTACTCTGGAATTGCAGGAACGAACTCTGTTATACGTATGTGAGATAGGTTTTAGGATGATGGGATGACAACCCTTGGTACATTGGCTTGCTTACTGAATGGTTATGTCACCTGGGACTTAAAAAAAGACAAAATACTACGATAATAGAAACACAAAATGTATTAGATTGATTAATGTATTCATTAATGCAGTCATGTGATTTTTCTCGTCTTACATACATGTACATCCATTACATTTTGAATACTATACTCTTACTGTTTTTATGGGCCGATCCAATAAGACATATGACAGTCAGACGATATATCGTAAGAGAGTGACTTTAGAGGTATGCATAACAGAGTGTCAATGAAGCGACAGTGGTGTATCAGGTTCGGAACAGATTGGGATCCTTCATCTCTACCCCTATTCAGGGTATCAGGCGTGATGTGTACGTATGTATGTATTTAGAAATAGTATGTAATGTAACAGAAAAGCATTCATGAGAAGGTTGATAGATGTGAGTGAAGCAAGAGAGATTTGTCACCATCGTTTCAAGCCCCAATCGATAGTGTCTGCCTATCCTGTAAGGGACGTAGAGGCGTGAATATATCTATGTGATGACACAGATTCCACCAAAGAGCATTCCCTCTAGACACTCCGGCTCCTAGTTCCAATGTTTGTAAACACAGTTTGGCAGCTAGCTAGCGGGATCATTCAATAATCGCGGCTCATATTTATTTATTTTTTTCATTCGGCTTTCTTGGCTCAACCGTTCCGTTTACATGCCAAACAATAAATTTATTGGAGGAGTGCTTGTACGTCAGAGCTCGTCATCCGATCATACGAGTACTGTTAGGCCGTGAACCCCGAATTTAAGAACCTTGGGAGGAAAGCAGGGGTTTTCTTAAGTAATTTTGGTTTGGTTGGCTAAACTTCATAATTTTAAGATTCTTATAGTCTTAAGAGATTCGCGATTTACACTCCTGATTAATAACTAACGGGACTTATTTAACTTTATTATATAAAAACATACGCGATAGGTCCCGTTAGTTATTAATATTAAGATTCTTGTTCAAATTTAATTCATTGGAACATGCCAAATTCGAGACTACGATCTCTAATAAGAAGCCAGAAGGCTTCCATACTAGGCTGCAGCCACTATCAAGTCATTCTTCTATATAATATTCAGTTTACATATATAATAGCCAAAGTAGAAGGTAGAGTTGGACGGGGTAGGCCGCATAGAACATATACAGATTGATTTATATCAAATTGGAAACTTTCTCTTCAAGGTGTACGCAGTGTGAAGAACAGAAGAGCATGTATGAGAATGTTGATGGGTGTGAGTGAAGCAAGAGAAATTCGTTAGGACAGTTCCAGGTGGCGATTTATAGTCTCTGCCTATCCTGTTATATATATATATATACATATGTTGACTAAATTTATCGGTGATTTGATGATCTGTGTCAACAATAGGTTTAAAAATGCATGTTCCATGGAACTTTCCGTTTCTTTCATCCCTTAGGACGTTATTGTGTATGTGTATAACACCATAAATAAAGCTAAACGGATAGCAAAGGTGTTTGGGCTGGGACTGTATTAATTACTGTATTGATTTAATGTACAATTCAGTACTATTTAAAGTTCGTTTAAATACAGGTAGTTAATTACATTAAAAAGTATTTTATGAATGTTCAAATTAAAATGAATAAAAATAGATTGATACATTAACTAAATCTCCAATTTATTTAAGTGTTATCTTCACAATCTACACTTTGAGGTATTAAGCTTTTTCATTTCCAGCTTTAACTATAAATAGCGCAGTTACATATTTTCAAAATTCCCAAAACGCCGTTCATTTTTAGGTATATTTTCGATATGCAGTAAAGAGAAGATATAGGTCACGCAGCCAAAGTTAAGGAGATCAACACACGCGTAGATTTATTAGTGTGTGTATCTGGGTTGAATGGTTTAATTAATAATCTACCTCACTTGCATTTTTCTTAATAAAGATGCAGAGAAATGGGAATTACATTGCATGCTATGCATTTTCTATAGTCTGTAAAATGTAACTTGATTGATAAATGTCAGCATAATTTTAAAATGAATATATAGTAAAGAATTTTATAAATTTTCTTTCGGCTTTGTATTATTAGAATTCTCTAATTTTTACTTTCTACTAAAAAAGCAATATAACAGCAATTAACACGATTATAGTGCCTGAAAATTAAATAGAAAAATATATATTTAAAATTTGCGTAAAATAGATGCGTTTGTATGTAACCTAAGTATATTATAGGTACCTATGTAAGTATTCAAACTGCGCCGCCTTACCTAAAGCTTCAAACTAAAAATCTCATCTCAAATTTTCCAATACACTTGTTTACGCGCCATTTTCCCAGAGGGCGTGACGCGAGCTCACGTCACCGAAACGTCACGCGTGAAATTTGACATTTTCGATCGATTAACCCATTGGCTGGCATTACGTCAGTCGCGTCCGGGCACCAAGGTGACTCCGAGCGACTCCCGTTTCTATTTCGGTACGAATTTCATAAATATCAAAATGACAGTCTCCCGGACTGTAGGTATATGTGTTGCGTAACACGCAGCTACCGTCCTTGCTATATTTAAATATAGCTATATCCTTTGCCCTTTGCGTTTTAAGATGTATACACATTCGCTCTCAGAAAGCCAGAGACTATCCGTCGCTTTTTATAAATCTGCCAAAACGCTGAGGCTTAGGAACTCCCTACTATACAGCCGGTAGTGAAAAGGAATTATTATATCCTACAACTCTACGCGTACAGTAGGTATTAACAAAACTATAATGCCTCGGTAGAAGTTTTAAAACTGACCGAGAAGTTATTATATGTAACTGTCCTAAAGGGATTGAAGGAAAAGCCGTTATACTCATATGATGAAAAGCTAGTAAAACAAAATCTGAATTAAAAAAGAGATTGGAGATCGTGAGTGTTATGTATGCGTATGTTATTCACATTGATACATACTCTGATTGCAGTATATTGAACTAGGAATTAAAAGTTAAAGCTATATTCGATCGTATTGTTGTCAATATAGAATATTCAAGTCAATATAGAATATTGGTCAACACTCTCAAGTCTCCAACTTTCTCTTACTATGAGAGGAAAAATGGTAACTTTAATTTTACATATTAATAAGCAAAGATAAGAGACGTACGTGATTATATACGGGTCAAATTAATAAAATATATATACATTCACGTCCTTTTTATCAGTGGGCAGAACTTTGAATACAAAAACATCTCCTTAGTTATTCATTTAAAGAATATTGAGGTTGTGATCTCATATGGAACATTGGTGACAGGTTGTTAGCCATCACCCAATAGATTTCATCCACCCTTAGTCTCTTAGTCGCCACCTACGACATAGGGAAAAACAGCAGCTAACTAGCATTCTTTTAACGTCCCAGGCTAGCACGGGTCAATAACTTGCCTAATATGACGATCAAATAAACAACCTACTGACATAGGGTGACATTAAAAGTACCTTTAACCACTGTGTTCGTATGAAAAAGTTTATGGATGACAGTTAATAAGTTAGAATCGGAAAGACTCGTAATCTTTAAGACCTCTCTGTAGAGAATCGAGAATAATTTGTATACATATATGTTTTAAACGTTATCTTAGCATTTTACCTACAATAACTGCCTAATAAATACATTACACAGATTTTGCACATACACACTTATATTCACGTCCTTAAATCCCTCTCGAGGTGTACAAAACCTTGGAGATACTATATCTGCTAGGTCACTTTTTATCATGCAATAGGTTGTGATAACATATGGATATAGTTGGCATTCTTTCACGTCCCAGTCTAGCACAGGACAAGTAATTTTTTCACCTAACTATTTCTATATACCCATTACAAGATAATAGTCTAAGTTACGTAATAGCATTAGAATAAAAGCCGTATCTATCGGAAATCCGTTTCACGATTTATTGCTTCGCTCAAAGTGGTTGTTTGTGTAAGAGGAGACATAAGGGTTTATGGTAGTTGAGATGATGTTATTTTGCGGGAAATGTATGTTGTTAACTGATAAAAGTGTGGGAAGTAAATAAAGGGTTAAGAAGCTGCCTTTCTTCCTTATGTTGTAAGGGGTGATTATGGTTAAGAAAGATATATTATGGGATCTATTGGATAGGTTACCAAACAGTCTCAAATAATCCCTTGTCATGATATCAAAAACCCAAAGTCATACGTGATAACGAACGTTAATCCTTGCGAGGTAGTTAGAGGTTCAGGTGTCCATCTCCGCGATTGCGAAGGTAGTAATTCTATGGCCGCCTCGAACCTAAATGTTGACCTGTTAGTCAGTACACAATGTGAAGGGTAAGCCATGTCGCCATTTACTAGCACTAACTATTACCTGTTCAGGAACCAGGTAGATTTCCTTATGATATTTTCCTTCACCGTAGTATTATTATTACCAAAAACGTTTTTGTATATCCCGTAAAAGATGGGAAAAGTTTATCTAAATTTTTGACTATTATGTGTTTAAATAGACATATGAATGTGTTATTCCTAAGGATAGTTATGCTAAATATGACTTGGAACATATGTACAATATCTCCTACGTTTTGACTACCTTGATAGGAATTAAGGACATGAGTTTACATATGTATTTACTTTAGAATATATGTTTCTGACAAAAGACAAAGACAAACGCGTTCACAACCATTAATAATTAACCCTTGCGGGGTTAGAGGTTCAGGTGTCCATTTTTGCAAGGCAATTGCGAAGGTATTAATTCTATAGCCACTCGAACCCACGTGCTATGTTTCTCTGGCTCCATAAAGAAACTAAATACAATTACCGCCTATACGTTTAACCATCGCGTCACGTGTACGAGTAGGCAACCACCGAAACGGACAACCGTGCGTGCGGTTACCGAAACATAATTTAGGGCGCAACACACTGCGTGGACCGAAAATCGCCTCCTCATAATTTGCGGTCGCCATTATTTATCGCAATATGGCCTTTAGTAGCTGTTGAAAGGACGGGATTATCGGTAAGTGTGTATGAAATGCGACGCGTTAACTGCGTAGGTAAGAATAGGTACTTTACGTACATTTACATGGTATACCTATTAATATTTGCGAAATGTAACGGATGCGTATGACAGAATTACAGTTTTAAGAATACTATATTAGAAATAGCTAGGAGTTTGGAATTTTCCATTATATCTTTGAAGAAGGCCTAAAGTAAAAACAAAATTTCTTGGCTTCAGTCAAAATTTTATGAAAAGACCCAAATATGTTTGTCGTGTATTTATGTATGTAATGTGTATGGATTATTTGGATCTGAGTGAAGTGGCAACGGTTTGCCAGGATTGAAAAGAATTATTATTATCTCTTAACAACAGAGTCCTTGTGGGGAAAATTTCATCGGAACTCATAATTTTTCTTACCACTTTAGGGATTATGAATATGTGTGCGTATAAATCTACATTTGCATACACATTTCTATCATTGCTGTTTGCGGTATTAGCAAGATTATTGTCACAGGGGTAGAATTTGTATTATATGGCCATACAGTACCTTATTTTCACTACATCATCAGGCATAACAGGTGCTGTTTCGATGTTACTGTAGAAAAGCATCGACTATTGCCTATCTCGAAGAATAGGCAGGTTATGTTTCTCGTATACCCAACAGTGTATAGAATTGAATCATACATTTATTACAAACAGGTGTGACTGAAGTGGTAGGCTAAACGATTTAGATATGTATGTTCAAGGTTTTATCTCGAGCATTTACATACATTTAATTATCTCTTTCAAAATTTTAATTGTACGAGTATATCAGCAATCAAAACGTCACTTCTGTAAAGAAGAAGCTTGTTTAATTTTTTAGAATAGCTCATTTGTAGATAGACACATGGAATACCTGTAACCTATCTTAGATGTGAATATTTCACTAATATAGCCTAAAAGTATTAACCTTTTATATACATACATTAATGACTGTACCCAGAGTTATAGTCAGAAACTATCGATAACCACCTTGAACATTTTTGCCATATCTCCTTACTTACCCTCACTTATATATCTTTCTTCAACCTCTCAAGCATACTTTTCTGTTCTTCACGTTACATACCACCACTTTTTACATCTATTCTCTTTACATCCCTGTAATACATATATAAGTAAATTCAAGCCCCTTAATTCCTTTCGGGGTATTCAAAACTTCGGAGATACGATAACATCTCCTAGGTCACTTTTATCACGAATTTTCATTCGATAGGGTTATTTTATTTGGAACAATGGTGACAAGTTGCTAGCCCAAAGCCCATTTCCAGCCCCTTTTATTCTATTTACTCCTAGACCCTTAGTCGCCTCCTACGACGTACCGGGGAGAACAGCAGCTAGTTAGTATTATTATACGTCCCAGATTAGTACG